>WNWK01004582.1:87500-137107 GCA_009830355.1 Cherax destructor | reverse complement strand
GAAGTTCTTCATGCCCACGTAGTCACCTTTCTTGTAGTTTGGCTTCATTTGTGCAGCCCGTTCTGCTTCTCCCTCCACTTGTAACTACTATGTATTCAAAGCTTAGAACCATATGATCACTGGCCCCAAGGGGGCTTTCATGTGTGATGTCCTCAATATCTGTGCTAGTCAGGGTGAATACTAGGTCCAGTCTCGCTGGTTCGTCCCCTCCTCTCTCTCTGGTAGTGCCCCTTACGTGTTGGTACATGAGATTTTCCAGGACCACCTCCAGCATCTTAGACCTCCACGTGTCTTGGCCCCCATGTGGCTCTAAGTTCTCCCAATCGATTTCCTTATGGTTGAAGTCACCCATGATCAGTAGCTTCGCCCTGCTCGCTCGAGCCCTTCTGGCCACTTCGGCCAGTGTGTCAATCATCGCTCTATTACTCTCATCATACTCCTGCCTTGGCCTCCTGCTGTTCTGTGGTGGGTTATACATCACTGTAATTACCACCTTGGGACCTCCAGACTGTAGTATTCCTACTATGTAATCCCCAGCTTCTCCTCTGTCTCCCCTCTCCAGCTAGTCAAAATCCCATTGGTTTTTGATCAGCAGTGCCACTCCTCCACCCCCTCTGTTCCCTCTGTCTTTCCTCAGGATCTGGTATCCCATTGGAAAGATGGCATCTGTTATCATACCTGTGAGCTTGGTTTCTGTGAGAGCTATTATGTCCAGCGATGTCTTTTTGACTCTTTCGTGCCACTCTTCCCACTTATTTGTTATTCCATCAGCATTGGTGTACCATACCTTCAGTTTCCTCTCTTAACACTGTGTTTTGGGGGGTGGGGTCTGTGAGGGTGGGGGACCCGTTGGTGTACTGTGGGATTCTATAGTGGAGTGTGTGTGTGTTCACGTTCCCTCCGAATTCTGAGATTTTAACAGTATGACTTGTGCGTGCCAGGTCTATCTTTTCTGTTAAAAACGTTTTTCTTTGTAAATATATTCTTCCTCAGAATCCGTAGAGTGCATGAATACAGATTGATCGATCAATTTTACTCCTTTTGTATATATATATATATATATATATATATATATATATATATATATATATATATATATACTATGATTTGTAATGCATTACAATAAGACCCATTACAATAAGATCAATTACACTAAGAACCATTACAGTAAGATCCAGTATATTAATATCCATTCAGTCGATTCAATCCTGTTATCAATTCTGTGATTAGTTCTAAGTTATATATGTGTTTGCTATTATATAGAATCAGCCCAGAGCCACCTGCCTGTTCAGCCTATAGAGTTGTATTGTATGTCGAGACGCCATACGTAGCGTGTCCGAGCTGTCAGTAGTGTACTGAATCCCTATGTATTATACTTGTGTATGTAAATCATGTACTATCTATATTTATACTAAACGATCCCTACTCTTTTTCAACCTGTGATGTCACGAGACCCCGCACATGTGAGCGCTGTGCCCACGGCGTCTCCCTCACTCTTTGGATCATAGGACTAGTAGGTTAGGCTGGCACTGGCTCTCCTCACAGACTGAGTCAATACACTTGTAATCATCCCCAGTGTGTTTAACTATGACCGTAATTATCTCCTAGAACCCCTCCAACACAACAACCACCACCTATCACTTCTGGAACAATGAAGGGCAGTGAGACTGAGTGTGGTAAAAACACACACTGCCGCAAGCCTGTTGGAACCTGTTGTGACACGTAGGTGTATATTGAAAAGTAGACCTAACAAATAATTTTAACCATGATATTCATTATCAGTGACCTAAAATTAGTTGGAAATTGTTACTCTGGTCTTGGAAGCATTTTGGTTGTTGACCAGTGTTTTTTGTGGCCCACGAGCACGCATATAAAAAAACACACTAAAGTATCTGCTACGCTAAGGTTATGGATGGGAAATAATACTAGGTTACCTAGAACGACAACGTTAGAGTGAGAATCCCTCTCCATGACCATGATTAGTACAGAGTAAGGACGTGTTCTGTACGCGTCGTGCCCCAGGGTCAAGGCCAGCTCCACGGGAATCAGTCTGCCTCCGGGCTATAGCTGCGTCACATCACGTCTCTAACACTACCCTTCACAATGAGCACAGGTAAGAAAAGAAAGTTTCTTAAGGTGAGCAGAATGTTTAATATGAAATGGGAGGAAGAATTTTTCATAGAAAATTATGGAAAACCATTGTGTCTTGTGTGTCAACAGTTTCTGTGATAAAAGAATATAATGTCAGGTGGCATTATGAGACACTGCACAGCACACAGTATGCCCAGTATGTGGAAAACTCAAACAGGTGTTCTGCAATTTTGTGAAACCTCAAACGGTGAATTTTACATCATATGAAGTTATGATGCTTGTGAAAAATAGGAAATTGTTTATAAAGACGGAGAATTTATAAAACAGTTTGCAGTGAAAATGGCAAAAGTGTTTGGGAAAGAAAAATTCGCCAAAAAATTTGAAAGTGTCACTATCTTATCAAAGAGATGCACGAAGAGTAAATGAACTTAATTAACGTGTTTCTTTAAAACTGAAAAAAAGTATAATGAAACACTGCAAATAGACGAGAGTACAGATATCAGTGATACAAGCCAGTTGTTCATATTCACACGTATAGATGAGTGATGTCATGCAGTGTGTTGTCAGCATAGAGAATTTAATCAGAGGCGGTAATAAGTCAGAGACACAGAAAATCATATCTTTTCTTGAAGAACTGAATGCAGAATTTCAATGACCTGCAACTGTTCTCAAGTATCAGGTGGCTAAGTGCTGGAAAAAAAATACTACAGCATTTCTTTGCTATTCGGAAAGACATCTTTTTATTTCTTTAGCTGAGCAATACACGTGTACCAAACCCAACTGCAAGATAAAGACTTTCTTTGCACACTAGCATTCCTAACAGACATGACAGCCCACTTGAATGTGCTAAATCTGAGCTTACAAGGCAAACAACGAAATATTTCTCAACTAGTTGAATACATTGAGGGCCTGACAACCTCACACTCCTCCTGTTCTTCACGATTCTCCTTTGTATGGACTGATGAAGCCACTGTGTGGCGAAACGTTTCCTCAATAAAGATACCCAAGTGTTGCATATGTGTCTAATTTACCAAAAAGTATTTCTAGCTATTTTAAAAGATTTATCAATTATGTTTCTTGGGTATTTTAAATCATTAGCTATTTCATAAATTTTAGAGATTTCTTCATCTATGAACTCTGGACTACAAATGCGTAAAGCTCTCAAGAACATAGAAGAGAAAACCGACACTTTAACTCTATCTTGATGTGAAGAGTAATAGTGTACATAGGAACAATTATTTGTAGGTTTTCTGTAAATTTTAAATTTAAAATCAATGTTACCCTTAATAATAAAAACATCTAGGAAAGGCAATGAGTTATTTACTTCAAATTCAACAGTAAAATTTATAGAATGAGCTAAGCTATTTAATTTAACAAGGAAATGGTTTATGTCTACATTCTTAGGCATAAGGCACAAAATGTCATCAACATATTCTGCCTCTTTATAAGCCTTCTTCTCACGTTTCCTTTTATAGTTCCTTGATAATGTGAGTAGTCACGAAAGCGCTTGGAATTCTTCTATTTTTCATAGTGATTGTTTGATATTTATATATATATATATATATATATATATATATATATATATATATATATATATATAAACAATAACAACACTGCAACTAGCCAAGGATTCGAACCCATGTCGTTTTGGCCCGCCTCATGGTGAGCGAAAATTACACATGACGCTCTAACCCACAGGACTACGCAATCCTACCAGAACCAAGCACCCAGCAGAGTTAGGTGTTTTACCTTGATCCGAGGACATACGGTGGTGTGGGTGCCTCTGAACTAATTTCATTATACTCCCGTTTGGTGTACTAGCCTCCACGAGAGGTATTTTATATTATTGTAACCACAAACGAGTGGTATTGAATCAATAACACTGCGACTAGTAGAGGATTCAAACCCATGTCGTATTGGCCCATCTCATGGTGAGCGAAAATCACACATGATGCTGTAACCCACAGAACCACACAATCCTACAAGAACCAAGCACCCAGCAGAGCTAGGTGCTTTACCTTGATCTGAGGACATGTGGTGTGGGTGCCTCAGAGCTAATTTCATTCTACTCCACGTTTGGTGGAGTTGAATAATTTATACATACATATTATATATATATATATATATATATATATATATATATATATATATATATATATATATAAGTGTGTGTGTGTGTGTGTGTGTGAATGTACGTTTTCTACCATGAAGCTAGTACAATCTAAAACCAGAAATCAGATGGGGAACGAAACACTGGATGCGTGTCTTCGACTTGCCACTACCAACATCGGAATCGAAATACAGTGGACCCTCGGTTAACGAATACCCCGGAAATCGTGCAATTATGTAAGTATAATTTTGTAAGTTCTTGTGGAAGTGTATTTTTGGGGGTCTGAAATAGACTAACCTACGTGAAATTTTTCCTTAAGGGAGTAAATTCGTTCGGTAATGGCACTTGAGCAGACTTCAGGAGTGAAGTTTTTACGAAACTCGGGGGTCCACTGTATAGGAGAGACTGGTACAAGAAATGTCTCGACCTCAGACATCGCATTAGTAGGTAAGAATAGGAGTAGCATTATTTCTGTATAATATTTATACAGATACATACCTATCGATAACTTGAATATCTTGCTACTCCTACTTACACTTAGGTCACACTACCCATGCATGTACACGCATATATATACACACCCACCTGGATTTTCTATTTTCTTAATAGTTGTTGGTCTTTCTTATTTCCTATCTCCATGGGGAAGTGGAAAAGAATTCTTCCTCCGTAAGCCATAAGAAGCGACTAAAATGCAGGGAGCAAGGGGCTAGTAACCCCTTCTCCTGTATACATTACTAAATTTATAGAAAGAAACTCTCATTTTTCTCTTTAGATCACCCTGCCTCGGTGGGATACGGCCAGTTTATTGAAAAAAAAAACATACATACCAAACATATACATCTTTCAGTGTATATAACTAAGTATACATATCCTTGCCACATAATGTATATACGGTGTTAATTTTATATATTCGACAGAGTGACCCATTGGCAGATGAAACAAGCGCACCAGTGCATAGAAGGTATAATATTACTGCCTATAAATGCACTACTCTAACACAACTATTTACCCAAACATAAAAGAAGGCAATTGAGGGATCGACAAAACTTTAAATATTTTGTATGAGCACCAAAGAGGGAAAGTCTGCTCAGATCACCGAACTGAACACGAGTAAAGCAAATTAATTGCGCTGCTGCCGTGGCCCACCATAGTGACACCCAGACGATTTTACAGCAGAGGAAAGCCAAGAGTCAATGCTGCCTTGATTCACCATAACGGAAATAGCCACCACACGTAAGAATTTTTATTAATAGACTCCGGAGTTTCCACCTGTACTCCAAAGCAGTGGTTTATGTTTGCAGTGAGGCCTGAAGTGAGGCCAGATACACCAACGAGAGGGTCATCTCACGATCAAGTCAGTAATTTTCCTAACGATATAACAATAGCCAGAGCCTCTTGTGCACACACCAGCGATGGCTTCTTGACTTGTCCCCGCCACAAGACACACGGCACCGCTGAATGGATCATGTTTTGATTAAGAACTCCCATCCCCTTCCCCGATATGCGATTAAAGCCCCTATCAAGAAATTAAGACCCACATCAGGTAATAATGACTCCCGTCAAGTGATTATGGACCGCGTCTCGAGATTTTCCGTGAAGAATAAATCTACCTGAACATGGAAAGGAAGTTTTTCATATCTCAAGAAAAAATAAAAGCAATGGCTTTCATAAGCATCTTTGTAAAAATAAACGATTTCTTCTCTTACACAGACTGTGAGCGCGTGTCTTTTGTACTTGTTCTGACATACTGATAAAATCGTTCGGATTTATGAAACAAAATTGCTTCAAGGGTCTTGACGACTTTTCGTGGGGGAATCTTGGAGACCAAATAATTTTAATGAAGACAAAAGAACATCATAAATTGTCAGACGTGTAGCAAAATAACACCAGCTGACGAGAGGAGAGGAAATATGCAGGAGAACCTTTTTTACCTCAAAGGATCTTTCATGTACAGCTCAACCCAGGAGCTGTAACACAGTCTAGGCAATAATCTTTCACCAGACACTTTTCGCATGACACAAATACTCTCTGCCCAGAGATGAACTGTCTTCTCCAACCATTGTGCTCTTCGAGAGTGGTTGCCCTGACTCAGGAGAAAAGCTCTAAATAAATAAAAATAATAAAAATAAATAAAGATTTTTAAAAAAATGGAAATAAAAGTAAAAAGGGAAATAAAAATAAGTGGAAAAAATAATAAAAGCAAATAGTAATAATAATAATATACAGTGTGTGTGTGTGTGTGTGTGTATGACATTAAAGTGGGAGGTGTGAGTGTGGAAGACGATAACAACGATAATGATGGCAATGTTTGTTTTTTCACTTTATGTCACTTATTAATTTGTATTTATTATTGTGAAGAGGTGTTCCCGTAAGGGTGACACAGTGTCAGGTTAGTGAAGAGGTAGAATAATACACCACAAGAGTGACACAGTGTCAGGTTAGTGAGAGGAAGAAAAATTTACCACTTACCCTTGTCAGGATCTCGCTAAAAACGCACTTACTCTCTAAAGAAGCTTATTTTTTAATCTCTTATTTTGCTTAAACAGTTTCCTGTTAACAATAAGGCTTTTAATAACCCGTAAGCCCTGAGCTCAGCTTTCAGTGTGTCTGATCGCATCGACAGTTCATGATGGCCATTCTTAAAGCGGACGGACACTCACCACGGAAACATTAATATGGAAGGGTCGAATGAGTGTTCACTAAGAGGACTACCAGGGTAATGGGAGGGCCACTGCCAGGAGTCATACGTGCACAAGTGCACTTATGACTCTCCACGGCAGCCACTGACTAACTAGATAGTTTGAATTTAAAGCCCATCTATTACTCGAGTGTCATTATGGCTGCATGTCACCTGTTTGTTACCCGTCACAATATTTTAATATCTAATATATATACATACACGTATACCTAGATATACCCCTCACGGTTAATGTTTATTACTCTTCGTCACTAAGTTTAAACATACTTAATGACTGTTTTATTTCCTTAGTAATTTTGTAATTATTGTTAACAATACACTATAAAAAAATTATTTAATATTGGTGAATTTTTTACGCTTGACGAAAAACAGTAGAGCGACGGGAAGTGATGTTTATATTATTAAGTGACTGAAGGAGCCGGGAAAGTGGTCGAGGGTGAGTGACGGAGCTCTCAAACACCTGGCTGACTAGCTAATTACCCGCTAGTTACTAATGATGGCCATTATTATTGCATTCACGGGGAAGCGACTAACCAGAGAATCGTGTGTATGTACTCGCCTAAATGTGCTTATCTATGGGTGGTTCATGGCCACGTTGATCAATATTATAAATCCCTTAAATGTAGAGAGAAAAAAAAATAGAGAAAGAGAAAAAAAAGAGATAAAAAGAAATAAAGAAAAAAAGAAGAGAAAGAAAAAAGAAAGAAAAAGATAATTTTATTAAGTTAGATACATCAACAGTGCACTGCTATGGTATTTTATATGATAGTTATATAGAGGGAACATTATATTATAATCAAAACAAAGCGCTAATATAGAGGGAACAAAAGGTCACTACATTTCTTTGTCGCATTCCATCTTACAGGTTGGAATTCATACATCGTGACGAAATTTGTCAGAATGAGATGAAAGGCATCAGTGGGACAATGAGATTATCATCTAGTATTCCACTAAGGCTTCATTAAGCTCTGAGCTTTATAATTTCCTTCCTGCAGAGCTTCAGTTACCATACTGTGAAATTATCATCACTCAGAAGGGCGTATCTCGCACACAGGAGAAATGAAATCTATGAAGATATCATGATATAACCTAAAAAGTGGTAAACTACATTTATATGCCTATAAATGCATACACAAATACATATACATTGTAATATACTACGCATATGTTCAATGTTGCATCAATCTCGACAACCATCCTGAGCATCGTTAAACAGTCACTATTTCATTTACTCAAGAACTAATCTAGGCTGACCTAAGTTTGCCACGACTAAGTTGCATTATATTTCATCAATTTATCAAGAACTGGCTAAGCCGCTAAGATTCGTTGTATAATACAACACTGAACGAAACGTCAATGCAAAAGATAAATAATATGGCTTGAAACGAACTATTTCCATGGTAGTGTTGCCCAGTTGGTCGAATTTTGCTATGAATCACAACACTTATCGTATATATACACACTTACATAAACACAAATACATATATACTTAACCATAGAACTACATAACAGAATTTAACACATACACTTAACATACAAACTCATACATAGACATGAGGGAGGGAGGAGCATGGAAGGAAAAGAGTTTTCACCCTCAGGGAATTTTTCCCCGAGGGGAACACTGGATAACTACGTATTCCTTTAAATAAAAACACACTAGCGGAAAAATATTTCTAAACCTTAAAAAGGAAATCCCCTCTTCAAATCTTTCAAATTACATTTACTTTAAAAATCAGCAAGAAAATAGACAAAATCTCTACACTCTCCTTAGAAAAAGTCTTACAATGTCGTTTAAGGCCAACACATCGCTTTTGAGGAGCAGTCGGAAATCCTTATTGATCCGGATCTTCCGCCGCCGGCATCATTTCGTAGAGTTTTCCATTGAGGATGACGATTCCAAGCTCCCCAGGAAGCCGTGGAGAGCCCTCATCCCGGACACACATGAAAGAGCTAAAGAACTTCATAGCTCATCAGTTGCTCGCTAAGCGGCCGGTGGGAGAGGGCCCTCCGTGATCTCCTCAATACCTCCTCCTCGTCACTCGTTCTCATCCAAAAACTCACACTCATTATCCTGCAGAGAAAAGGAGGAGCCAGGCAAGAGAGTTCAACCATTTTAATGACGCTCACTTATGACCCAGTGTTGCTAGCGCCTCCGGAGGGTTACCCCTTCTCTTATTATTTAAGCGTTTGTAATCTTTTTCTTTTTTAATTTTTGCTATTTTACCCCAGAATTTTTAGCCTCTTTCATCCTGTTTCACGATGAATTTCGGCAAAGAGGGACACTGAATGGCGCTGTGCCATCTCCCTAACTAGCAAGAGAGCTATGCAAAGTTGTTGGCACCTCTGGTGCAGCTGCCAGACCAAGGCATCGTGAGTGAGGGTTACAAAAGGCAGCATCAGCGGCCACGTATCGAGTCCTTTTGTCTTTTCGAGAGACCATTATCAGATTAAGAGCGGAGGGACACCGCCACTCGACATCCAGAGACAATGCGATAGATGACTAGATAAGGAGATGGAGCATAGGTAGGAAGAAGAGATAGATGAGGTTGGAAAGTCAATGATGGAAGAAATAGAATGTGCTGAAGCAAAATAAATTAATAATGCAAATACGAAGGCAAAAATTACCTAAGAATAGAGTTTCGACACCTAGGTAAGGAGTCATTCAAGACATTGTACACCGTGTACGTCAGGTCTATACCGGAGTATGCAGCACCAGCATGGAACCCACATCTGGTCAAGAACGTCAAGAAATTAGAAAAAGTGCAAAGGTTTGCAACAAGACTAGTCCCAGAGCTAACCTCTCCTATGAGGAGAGGTTAAGGGAAATCAACTTGAAGACACTAGAAGACAGAAGGAATAGTGGGGACATGATAACGAGCTGTAAAATACTGAGAGGAATTGACAAGGTGTAGAGGGACAGAATGTTTCAGAGATGGGACACACAACAAAGGGTCACAACTGGAAGATGAAAACTCAGATAAGTCATAGGGCTGTTAGGAAGTATTTCTTCAACCATAGAGTTGTTAGGAAGTGGAACAATCTATAGAATTATGTAGTGAAGGCAGTGTCCATACATAGCTTTAAGAAGAAGTATGATCAATTTCTTGGAGGAGGAAAAGTGTGGACCTAGTAGCGACCAACGAAGGAGCGGGGCCAGGAGCTGCGAATCGACCCCTGCAACCACAAATAGGTGAGATGAGTATACACACACGCTAATATATATATATATATATATATATATATATATATATATTCGTTGGTCACTACTAGGTCCACACTTTTCCTGCTCCAAGAAATTGAAAGCTATGTATGGATACTGCATTCACTACATCACTCTCTCATTTACATATAATATATATATATATATATATATATATATATATATATATATATATATATATATATATATATTATTGTAACCACGAACGAGTGGTGTGTGTGTGCGCTTGCCATGCCGAATAGGTAAAATTTGCGCTTTTGGCAAAAATAGCTACGCTCTTCTTGCCGAATAAGGCAAGTGACAATTTGTATATGCAATAAATTCACAAATCTCATTCTGAACCTAACTTAAAAAATATATTTCATTGTGTTTATTAAATTATTGCAAACTTATCCAAAATATATTTAGTTGGATTAGGCTAAATTAAATTGCGCTTATTATAATAAGGTTAGGAAAGTTTTCTAAGGTTCTTTTGGTAAAAAATTATTAATTTTTACATTAACATAAATTAAAAAAATATATCTTTAAACGTTTAAGAGAAAATTTTAGAAAGGACTTAATTTTAAACGAGTTCTTGCTAACTGACCAATTTTACCTATGCGGCACGACATTTATATATATATATAAAAGCTTCACTTCCAGTCAGACTAGGAGGTATTGATGACTGCAAGGCATCACATATTGCACTCTTTGCTGTTCTGTCTATGTGTGGCATCCAGTGAATTTGAATCAGCGATTCTCCCTGAACACGTTAGGGATAAAGTTGGAATTTGTGACCAAAAGTTCATTGACGGAACCACGCTCTGGGATAATCTAATGGGCTATGCAACCAGACCTGTTCCAGGCAAAAGCTACAGTCACACTGGGATGACCCCATATTGGAGACTATAGCCTTAATGCTTCAGAGTGTATCGGGGAAGGACAGAGCTCGCCATCTAGTAGTGAGAGCTCCTCATGCGGGGAATTTCCTGTTGTCTGTCCCCATCTACTACATCGACACTTGCCTCGATTTCCAGCCCTTCAGTATTGGTGTTGACTTTCACATTGACTCCTCTAACCTCGCCGAACACAGGTGCATTTACGGCAGTGAATCAGCACACTGATTAAGGTAACATTTTCTTGTTTGCCGTGGATCCAAGAGAAAGATTGCAATGCATGAAGAGGTTAATAACATCAAGAGGTGCCTGACAACAGCTGGACGCCCAGCAATAAGGAAGCCACCCCAATTATGCAGATCTGATGGCAATCAAAAGCGTCCAGATGAAGTTACCCAGCGAGCCTGGACGGAAAGTAAGCATGTGGTGTAGGACTACATATGTACATTCACACTGGCGGATAAATATTTCCAATAGAGCAGAGAGGAGGGGCAGCTGCCTAGACTCAGACACTTGGCCTATTGAGAAAGAGCGCGTATAAATTACTTGAAGAGCTAGAAAAAAGACTCATTGGGTATCCCAGGGCGGCTAGATTTCTATTCCAGCGACTCACCCCTGAGGTTCTGCTGGGTAATGTCTGCTGTATCCTGGGTACGCGCCCCAGCTCTGAGGAGCTGGATGATATTTTTATAATGTAATTTTTTGACAAACAGCCATATGTTCTTTTAATATATCCCTCAAATCTCATGTATTTTATATGTCATGTATGTATCATCATTGCTTAAGCCTTGTGTACCACATTACGTAATAAATTATATCTATTGGTAAAATAAAAATATGGGGTGGTAGGGGAAGTGGAAGGGGAAGTGCAATATTCAAAAGGCTTCAGGAAGAAATTAAAATATTTTTCCTCGAAGCATTTTTATCTACTCTGAGGCTATGGGTCCCACAATTTGTATTAGAAGTGAACTCCATCTATATATGTACATGTAAGTATGTACGTATGTGTATGGGTCGATTCACAGCTCCTGGCCCCGCCTTTCTACTGATCGCTACTAGGTACTCTCTCCCTGCTCCATGGGCTTTACCATACCTCGTCTTAAAGCTATGTATGATTCCTGCTTCCACTACGTCACTTACCAGACTATTCCACTTCCTGACAACTCTATGACTGAAGAAATACTTCCTTACATTTCTTTGACTCATCTGAGTCTTCAGTTTCCAATTTTGACCCCTTGATTCTGTGTCCCATCTCTGGAACATCCTGTCTCTGTCCACCTTGTCAATTCCTCGCAGTATTTTGTATGTCTTTATCATGTCTCCCCTGACCCTTCTGTCCTCCAGTGTCGTCAGGCCGATTTCCCTTAGCTCTGGAACTAGTCTTGTTGCAAACCTTTGCACTTTCTCTAACTTCTTGACGTGCTTGACCAGGTGTGGGTTCCAAACTGGTGCTGCATACTCCAGCATGGGCCTGACGACCACGTTGTACAGAGTCTTGAATGATTCCTTACTGAGGTATCGGAACGCTATTCTCTGGTTTGCCAGGCCCCCATATGATTCAGCAGTTATCTGGTTGATGTGCGCCTCAGGAGATGTGCTCGGTATTATATTCACCTAAAGATATTTTTCCTTGAATGAGGTTTGCAGTCTTTGGCCACATAGCTTATACACTGTCTGCGGTCTTCTTTGCCCTTCCCCGATCTTCATGACTTTGCATTTGGCTGGGATAAATTCGAGGAGCCAGTTGATGGACCATGTTTGCAGCCTGTCTAGGTCTATTTGTAGTCCTGCATGATCCTCATCCGATTTAATTCTCATCATTAACTTCACATCATCTGCAAAAAAGGGACACTCGAGAGTATGTCCCTTCCGTCATGTCATTCACATATACCAAAAATAGCATTGGTCCTAGGACTGACCCCTGTGGAACCCCGCTCTTCACAGGCGCCCACTCTGTCACCTCGTCACGTACCATGACGAGTTGTTGCCTCCCTGTCAAGAATTCTCTGATCCATTGCAGTGCCCTTCCTGTTATGCGTGCCTGATCCTATAGCATTTGCACTAATCATTTGTGAGAAACTGTCTCTAAGGCCTTCTTGCAATCCAAGAAAATGCAATCTACCCACCCCTCTCTCTCTCTCGTATCTTACTTCAGTTACCTTGTCATAAATCTCCAGTAGGTTTGTGACACAGTGTGTATGTGTATGTGTTTGTGTTTGTACTCACCTAGTTGTGGTTGCAGGGGTCGAGTCTTAGCTCCTTGCCCCGGTGTGTATATGTGTGTGTGTGTGTGTGTGTGTGTGTTAGTCAACAACATAAACAATGAGAATTTGCTATAATTATCTCACAGTTACAAGTAACCTGCCACACCTGATTATTATGATTATCATGGGGAGCTCTAAACCCGTAGGATTATACGGCGCACGTGGGGGGGGGGGATGGAAGATATTCAAGCTCAATTCAGGGAACCGGAGCCCAGATCCAGTTCCCTAGATCAAGAGCCCCTCACCAGCGTCAAGGAACCTCCCCTGAGGGGCGCCACACCTGAACGCTCACAGGTGCACTAATAAATTGCACTGGCAATTCAGATTAATAAAAATAAATTAATTTTAAAAAAAAGTACTTGGACGAGTTTTTTATGAAATGTGCTAAAGTTACTGTTGTGTGTTGTAGGTAGACAGGTCGACCATATGCTGCACATGTGTCTACACTTCACCATAAGTGTGGTGGCTCTACAAGGAGTGTGGTGACTACACCACACCATGGAGTGTGGTGGCTCTACAAGGAGTGTGGTGGGTCTACACCACACCATGGAGTGTGATGGCTCTACACCACACCATGGAGTGTGGTAGGTCTACACCACACCATGAAGTACAGTGTGGTAGTCGTGCACCATACACAGCACCCTGGAGTACCGCACTGTGTATGCCACCATAGTGTCGTGTGGTCACCTCACTGGACACACAATATGTGGTAATACAGAATAATGACTGGTTAAAAAGCATAGTTTAGCGCTGACGAACCAATGTGTGTTTTTCACTTGCCTATGAGTAATGGGCGTGGCTTTGTTACTGATTGGTTCAAATTTATTTGTAATGTATGAGGTGATAAATCCTTTATTATACAAATTGGATGATAAACTATCGCTGGGGAATTTTTATTATGTGAGAATTACCAGGTATAATTTTTTTTTTTTAAAGTTCTGCTTCCATATAAAAAATTCATGTGAAATCATCATCTAGTGTGACGCTTAAACTCATGATTAAAAAAATTGATTATGTATTTGCCCCCCAAAAAAAAAAAATCATGCATTTATTTAAACTTTCTCTGTGATCGATGAACGGATTAAAAAAAAAAAAAACGAAAAAGATGAGATGAAAAGCATTTGGTTCAAGAAAACGCTTACGCGCGCGCGCACGCGCGCACAAATACACACACACACACACACACACACACACACAGGAAACTCATTACCACACGGCACAATCGCCACCCACATCCCTTTCTCTCCCGCCGGGTGCCACAATTTTATCGAGGCGTAAAAATGACAATATAAAATAAACGGAGGTCGATAAAGCCATTCACAAAGACACGCTCGCCAACTTCATTATTTTAGAGGGATCATTAAAACCTCTGAGCAGGACTTGTGCTCCAGAAGCTATGTTGGGGGAGCTGGCTGTGAGGCAGGGGGCGCTGAGAGGAGGGTTTCTGAGGCAGGGGGCGCTGAGAGTAGGGTTTCTGAGGCAGGGGGCGCTGAGAGGATTGTTTCTGAGGCAGGAGGCGCTGATAGGAGGGTTTCTGAGGCAGTTGACGCTAAGAGGGTTTCTGAGGCAGGGTCGCTGAGAGGAGGGGTTCTGAGGCAGGAGGCGCTGATAGGAGGGTTTCTGAGGCAGGGTCGCTGAGAGGAAGGGCTTGAGGGAGAGGTCGCTAGGAGAACGGGCTGTGGGACAGGTGTCGCTGGGAGGAGGAGTTCTGAGGCAGAAAAAGCTGGGAGGAGGGGCTTCGAGGCAGGGGTCAGTCTGATTTCGGGCTCTGAGGCTGGGGTCGGTAGGGGGAGGAACTCTGAGGCAAGGGTTGCTGGGAGAAGTTCTGAGACAGGGGTTGGTCGCCTGGTGGCTGCAGCTGCCCCCTTCTCTGGCCCTTCCCCTCTGACGAAGGCGACGACGAATACGTGATGTAGGTGAAATGATGCCAACAATGAGGGCGGAAGAAGCGTCCGTCCTGCAGCCAGGGCTGTAGTTCAAAGGGATTGAGATGAGCTGAAGGGAAGGGGAAGGGTGGGTGGTATGTGTGTGTGAGGGAGAGGAAGGAGGGGGGCTCGAGGGACAGTATAAGGGAGCATTGAGGGGAGCGAAAGGGGTGTAGATGGAGGACCATGGGGGTAATATCGATGAGTAGATCCTCAGGAGGGAAGAAGAGAGGAATTTAGAGGTCTTAGCCGGTGATGAATGCTCAACTCAAGCCAAAGCAAAATTAAATTACAACTGTAACGTATCTTACCAGAGTCGGGCGATGCATTGCAATCACCTGCAGTCCACGTCAAGAACATATGTTATGCTTTTATAACCTAGACACGACCAACGTTACTTTAATTACAATGACGAGTGCACTAAAATGAAATAAAATCTATACAATCGCCAGGAAAATCATTCAGTAAAAGAGGCATTCTGCAGAGTACAAAATCCTCCAGGGGATTAAAAGACATTTGACAAAATCCAGAGAATTAGGAAGATCTTTTGAAAACATGCAGTGAGCAAGGAGACATTTTTAAAATATCGACACAAGAAGAGAGGCATATTGAAACCATCGAGGGAGCAGTAAAGCCATTTTGTAAACATCCAGAAAGCAATGTTTACACCCAGTAAGTAACTCTCATAAGTTAATTATATATAAAAACAAACACTTCAAAGGTATTCATTAGAAAGGTATAAGGAGAGAAGGAGAGCTTGAGTGTATAAACGGTCAGACTTTAAATCAGGATATTCTACAAATAATTACATGGTAAGTCACTTGTAGTAAGGAGCTGGTGTTGGAAAACTAGGATGGTGATGTTAGTTTTGGTACTGTTGCTGGTTTTGAAGTTTATGTTTGTGCTGGTTGTGATACCGTTGCTACTGGTACTATTGTTGGTACTGGGACTAATTTTAGTATTTATACTGGTGTTGGTGGCGGCTTTGGTACTGGTGTTGGTTTCGGCTTTGGTACTGGTGTTGGTGGCGGCTTTGGTACTGGTGTTGGTGGCGGCTTTGGTACTGGTGTTGGTGGCGGCTTTGGTACTGGTGTTGGTGGCGGCTTTGGTACTGGTGTTGGTGGCGGCTTTGGTACTGGGTGTTGGTGGCGGCTTTGGTACTGGGTGTTGGTGGCGGCTTTGGTACTGGGTGTTGGTGGCGGCTTTGGTACTGGTGTTGGTGGCGGCTTTGGTACTGGTGTTGGTGGCGGCTTTGGTACTGATGCTGGTGGTGGCTTTGGTACTGATGCTGGTGGTGGCTTTGGTACTGGTGTTGGTGGCGGCTTTTGGTACTGGTGTTGGTGGCGGCTTTGGTACTGGTGTTGGTGGCGGCTTTGGTGCTGATGCTGGTGGTGGCTTTGGTACTATTGTTGGTGGCGACTTTGGTACTGGTATTGATGATAGTGCTAGTGCTAGGGATGGTTTTTAGTATAGGTGTCGATGTTGGTGTCGGTGGTAATTTTGGTGCTGGAGCTTAGTTGTTGGGGCTGATATTTGTTTCTTGTGCTGATGTTGATGCTTGTAGTGCCGCTGGTGAGTCTAAGTGTGTGATGGATGCCGTATTAGAACTGTTATTAGCAATATTATTATTCCCAGTGATGTAATCTCTCTGAGTTAATCCTGTCAGAGCTCAAGAGTCCGTCTCGGAACTCCTGAGCCCTGACTCCTAAGGCAATTACTCCCGCTGTATACAAATACTTATTTTAAAATTGAAATTAATGCTAATATTTAAAAACATAAAAATAATAATTGCAATTAAAAGCAATAATAATCACAGTTGGTATCAGTTGCATCAAACCGGTGAAGGGAATGATCGCGGGGGGATATAAATGAAGGACTCGGCTCTGAAGATCAGACAGAGAAGGAGAATTTTGATTTTCTCACGTACAGGAAAGAGACTCGCTTGTCTACTGGTCGGCTGAACGGCGGAGGGCGGGGCCAAGCAGGAGGGAATTGGTATGGAGAGGGGAGGGCGCCGAAAAATTAATATGGAAGAAAGTGGTATCCATAACCCTTGCTGTGAATCGGGAAGTGATCGGAAATATTAGTGGATGACTTGCTCTTGGTCTAACCTTCCTTTTGAGCTAAACTTCGTCTTTTTTGTTTCTTTGGTGGATTTATGTACTCGCCTAGTTGTGGTTGCAGGGGTTGAGTCACAGCTCCTGGTTGTGTGTGTGTGTGTAATTACGATAATATTAATATTTCTTCAAAATTTATGTACAGTGTAATGATAGTAGAATATTAGAGCTTGAACAGGCGAGTACTTATGTACATAATTTACTGTACATAAGCATGCGTGCACCCCAACACAACACGCACGCACGCGCACACACACATACGCACACGCGCACACACACGTACATAACAAGCCCATCATAATATCCGTTAACACATTTACAGCAGCAGATAAATTCAACTATGACAGAGGGGGATATTTGTTGTTTTCACGGCCTGTTGCCCTACAGCGAGCCAATGTTTACACTTCCATTGCTAATGAGGGTAAACAGCCGGCACTGACGCTGCCTGGACACCACTATCTCTAGAGTTTATCTTTATTAATGTCTCCTTGAAATCAACAATGCAAATATAATTAATTACATGGAACTACCTGGAAAAGGCAAACAAACGAGCCTGCAGTAGACGAAGAAGCTTTGTGCAGAAGTCCATCAACTACTGTATCTAATATTTGCTAATACATCCTACCTAAAGAAAACGTGAATTTTAATATGATTTTCTTGATAAAAACTTTGGGTGGGTGTTAATTATCAGTGATTTTTTTTTATACGTCTTCCTCTCTCGAAGGGCGAGTTTGTTGGACACCACCAGTATGTTGGCTCATACGTACCACCAGGCGGTATATACGAGGTATAGTAGTTGATATACTGGTAAAGAAACGTGAATCTACACGTGGTACCGTAGTAGTTTTGTAGAGCTACCTCCCGGGGAGACACTACGCTCCTTCCACACATGTATATCTTACAAAATTATATATACATTCAGTATACGCTTCTCTTAATATAGCTGTATTTTCCATAATACCGCTTATTCATGCAGCATTTCCTTTCCAATTTTCGACGACTTGCATTCTACTGGCCCGTACTAGGTAGGTCTTTCTCAAAACCATCCCTTCTCACTTATACAGGGTGTTTAAAAATGATAGACCCAATTTCAAAGCAGTGTGCTTTGAAACTGGATCCATCTTTTTAAAACACCCTGTATATTTATCCTATTTTAATGCATCTATTTTGCTTCAATTTTTCCTAATTAATGTGATAGTTTATTAGTAACCTGACCTGGCAGTCTTGTGTACCTGGGGACATCAGTAGCGCCTGACCTGGCAGTGGTGTGTGTGTACCTTGGGACATCAGTACCACCTGACTGAGCAGTGTTGTAGATCACACTGCGCCGGTCAAAGATAAAACTATGCCAGCTAAAGGTCACACACTATTTCAACTAAAAGTCACACCACATGAGTGCCCGTCAGAGAAAGGTACCAGGTCACCCCTCACAGTATTATATAACCACCAACAATGTTGACACATGAATTCTGGCGTCGTGTTTCCCTAGAGTTTCTCCCCACAAACCAAAATATTTTGTGAAATCAGCGTAGAATTCTTTATTTATAAAGTTGATAGGGGTGATTTTTCCCCCCCTCAAACAACAGCTCACAACACAGGTGCGATACGTGTGGAAATGTTTGGAAAAAAAAAAAAAAAAAAAAGCAGTTTATTACTTGAATTATTACGTAGTCAAACGGAATTATTAAAGCATTTCTCAAACTGAAATTGAAACAACTAAATATTACAAATAGATTTTTTTTAAGAATGCTCTGAATTATGAATCACAATCCACGACTCCTACCGCAAGCCACGACTCCTACCGCAAGCCACGACTCCTACCGCAAGCCACGACTCCTACCGCAAGCCACGACTCCTACCGCAAGCCACGACTCCTACCGCAAGCCACGACTCCTACCGCAAGCCACGACTCCTACCGCAAGCCACGACTCCTACCGCAAGCCACGACTCCTACCACAAGCCACGACTCTACCGCAAGCCACGACTCCTACCGCAAGCCACGACTCCTACCCAAGCCACGACTCCTACCGCAAGCCACGACTCCTACCGCAAGCCACGACTCCTACCCAAGCCACGACTCCTACCCAAGCCACGACTCCTACCCAAGCCACGACTCCTACCACAAGCCACGACTCCTACCGCAAGCCACGACTCCTACCGCAAGCCACGACTCCTACCGCAAGCCACGACTCCTACCGCAAGCCACGACTCCTACCGCAAGCCACGACTCCTACCACAAGCCACGACTCCTACCACAAGCCAAGCTATCAGTAGTAGTTCAGTATTTGTATCTTACTAACCGTTAGTGAGTCACAAGCCTTCCACGTGATCACTGTTCATTACTAGTCTTTCTGCTAAACCATTAGTTACCATTTTGTCCTAGGCACATGTCGATTAGACACTAGGCCTGTCATATATGTATATATATATATATAATATATATATATATATATATTGTGTGTGTGTGTGTGTGTGTGTGTGTGTGTGTGTGTGTGTGTGTGTGTACGTACTCGCCTAGTTGTACTCACCTAGTTGTGGTTGCAGGGGTCGAGTCACAGCTCCTGGCCCCGCCTCTTCACTGACTGCTACTGGGTCCTCTCTCTCCCTGCTCCATGAGCTTTATCATACCTCGTCTTAAACTATGTATGGTTCCTGCCTCCACTACATCACTTGCAAGACTATTCCACTTCCTGACAACTCTATGACTGAAGAAATACTTCCTAACATCCCTTTGACTCATGTGAATCTTCAACTTCCAGTTGTGACCCCTTGTTTCTGTGTCCCATCTCTGGAACATCCTGTCTCTGTCCACCTTGTCTATTCCTCACAGTATTTTGTATGTTGTTATCACATCTTCCCTAACCCTCCTGTTCTTAAGCGTCGTCAGGCCGATTTCCCTTAACCTTTCTTCGCAGGATATTCCCTTAGCTCTGGGACTAGTCTTGTTGCAAACCTTTGCACTTTCTCTAATTTCTTGACGTGCTTGACCAGATGTGGATTCCAGACTGGTGCTGCATACTCCAATACGTATGGGCCTGACATAAATGGTGTACAGAGTCTTGAACGATTCCTTAGTGAGGTATTGGAATGCTATTCTTAGGTTTGCCAGGTGCCCATATGCTGCAGCAGTTATCTGCTTGATGTATTCCTCATGAGATGTGCTTGGTATTATACTTATCCCAAGATCTTTTTCCTTGAGTGAGGTTTGCAGTCTTTGGCCACCTAGACTATACTCTGTCTGCGGTCTTCTTTGCCCTTCCCCGATCTTCATGACTTTGCACTTGGCGGGGTTAAATTCAAGGAGCCAGCTGTTGGATCAGGCTTGTAGCCTGTTCAGGTCTCTTTGTAATCCTGCCTAATACTCATCTGATTTGTTTCTCCTCATTAACTTCACATTACTGTCAGGATGGTGAGGAACAATGGTCGATTTAGAGATCTTGTACAAAGTACACAAATTTTCAAGAATCTCATCACTAATATAAGTTACCAACCAAGCTGCGTTTGTGTTTATTACCAAATACATTATCAAGAACCCACACGACAAAGCCTCCTGCCACAAGCTAAGCCTCCTGCCACGTCTCCTACCACAACCTACTCCTGTTTTTTCTCTGGAGTATACTTGGAGAGGGTTTCGGAGATCAACGCCCCCGTGGCCCGGCCTGAGACCAGGCCTCCTGGTGGATCAGGGTCTGACCAACCAGGCTGTTTCTGCTGGCCGCAGACAAACCGACGTGCGAACCACAGCCCGGCTGTGATAAGCAAGGATATAGTTATCCATTGAGACTGAACAGGAGCTGTGAATCGACCCTTGCAACCACAAATAGATAAGTACAAATAAGTACACACACACACACACACACACAATCATCTGTATATTATTTTAGTCACGCCCAACTCATGGTGATGACGGTGAGTATGTCCTGGCTCCTGACGAGGCGGGGAGAGAAGGGTGAGGGAGGCTGAGAAAAGGGTGAGGGACGTTAAGTAATATGGGAGGGTGGGTGAGGTATGGCTGAAGTAGGGGTGAAGAAGGGTTAATGAAGGGTAGAGAAGGCTAAGGGAGGGGTAAGAAGGGTAAAAAAAAGGGTGAGGGAAAGATGAGGAGCTAGAAGGCGAAGGAAATAAATGGACTGTTCTCCTTAAACATGTACAATTAATAATTTAGGGAGAGAAAGAGAGACAGACACACAGAGAAGGGCAGAGACACACAGAGAAGGGCAAAGACATACAGAGAGGGACAGACACACATAGAGGGACAGAGACACACAGATAGGGACAGAGGCACACAGAGAGGGACAGAAAGAGAGCTAGTGTGACAGGAAGAAATCCATCTACTTACACTGCTGGAGAAAGGCTGTGTTAGTGAACAAGGTCAACACCAGACAGCTGCGCTGGTGCGTGCTGAGCAGTCAACATCGCCGGTGCCATCTCCGTCTGGCACTGAGCGCCACCCTCTGGGAAAGAAGACTAATATAGTCCCAACAGTGATTGGTAAGCAGAATCTCGACAATGATAGCCAATACAAAGACAATATCAGCAGAACCTAGTCTTTATCAAGACTAGGTTCTTTATCAAGAAGAGCGAAAAGAAAGAGTCGAGTGAGTCAGTACCTACAGACCACCGCCTCCGTTGTTAGTCACTGATCAGCTTGGTGCAATATTTCGACCTCCTGCTGAAGTGTCTGCTGAAGAGGACAGTAGCTGAAGGTCAAGATGCGACCATAACTTCCTCGTTTTTGTCTCATGTGAGACTCACTGGCCAAGTCTTCAGACATTCTCTCAGCAATGACAATGATTTTTTTTTTACTATTACTAGTTTGAATATAACAGTATTTGGTTTCAAGAGGGGGGCCCACTCTCCTGGTTTCAAGAGGGGGGCCCACTCTCCTGGTTTCAAGAGGGGGGCCCACTCTCCCGGTTTCAAGAGGGGGGCCCACTCTCCCGGTTTCAAGACGGGGGGCCCACTCTCCCGGTTTCAAGACGGGGGGCCCACTCTCCCGGTTTCAAGAGGGGGGGCCACTCTCCCGGTTTCAAGGGGGGGGGCCCACTCTCCCGGTTTCAAGAGGGGGGCCCACTCTCCCGGTTTCAAGAGGGGCCCACTCTCCCGGTTTCAAGAGGGGGCCCACTCCCGGTTTCAGAGGGGCCCACCCTCCCGGTTTCAGAGGGGGCCCACCCTCCCGGTTTCAAGAGGGGCCCACCCTCCCGGTTTCAGAGGGGGCCCACCCTCCCGTTTCAAGAGGGGGCCCACCCTCCCGGATTCAGAGGGGCCCACCCTCCCGGATTCAAGAGGGCCCACCCTCCCGGTTCAGAGTTTGGGCCCACCTCTTGGTTTCAAGAGAGGCCCACCCTCCGGTTTCAAGAGGGGGCCCCCCCCCGGTTTCAAGAGGGGCCCACCTCCCGGTTTCAAGAGGGGCCCACCCTCCCTGGTTTCAAGAGGGGCCCACCCTCCCGGTTTCAGAGGGGCCCACCTCCCGGTTTCAGAGGGGGCCCACTCTCCCGGTTTCAAGAGGGGGCCCACCTCCCGGTTTCAAGAGTGGGCCCACCCTCCCGGTTTCAGAGGGGCCCACCCTCCCGGTTTCAAGAGGGGGCCCACCCTCCCGGTTTCAAGAGGGGGCCCACCTCCCGGTTTCAAGAGGGGGCCCACCCTCCCGGTTTCAAGAGGGGGCCCACCCTCCCGTTTCAAGAGGGGCCCACCCTCCCGGTTTCAGAGGGGGCCCACCCTCCCGGTTTCAGAGGGGGCCCACCCCCCGGTTTCAAGAGGGGGCCACCTCCGGTTTCAGAGGGGGCCCACCCTCCGGTTTCAGAGGGGGCCCACCCTCCCGGTTTCAAGAGGGGGCCCACCCTCCCGGTTTCAAGAGGGGGCCCACCTCCCGGTTTCAAGAGGGGGGGGCCCACCCTCCCGGTTTCAAGAGGGGGGGGCCCACCCTCCCGGTTTCAAGAGGGGGGGGCCCACCCTCCCGGTTTCAAGAGGGGGGGGCCCACCCTCCCGGTTTCAAGAGGGGGGGGCCCACCCTCCCGGTTTCAAGAGGGGGCCCACCCTCCCGGTTTCAGAGGGGGCCCACCCTCCGGTTTCAAGAGGGGCCCACCCTCCCGGTTTCAAGAGGGGGGGGCCCACCCTCCCGGTTTCAAGAGGGGGGGGCCCACCCTCCCGGTTTCAAGAGGGGGGGGCCCACCCTCCCGGTTTCAAGAGGGGGGGGCCCACCCTCCCGGTTTCAGAGGGGGCCCACCCTCCCGGTTTCAGAGGGGGCCCACCCTCCCGGTTTCAAGAGGGGCCCACCCTCCCGGTTTCAGAGGGGGCCCACCCTCCCGGTTCAAGGGCCCACCTCCCGGTTCAAAAGGGGGCCCACCCTCCGGTTTCAGAGGGGCCCACCCTCCCGGTTTCAAGAGGGGGCCCACCCTCCCGGTTTCAAGAGGGGGCCCACCCTCCCGGTTTCAGAGGGGGCCCACCCTCCCGGTTTCAAGAGGGGGCCCACCCTCCCGGTTTCAGAGGGGCCCACCCTCCCGGTTTCAGAGGGGGGCCCACCCTCCCGGTTTCAAGAGGGGCCCACCTCCCGGTTTCAGAGGGGGCCCACTCTCCCGGTTTCAAGAGGGGGGCCCACTCTCCCGGTTTCAAGAGGGGGGCCCACTCTCCCGGTTTCAAGAGGGGGGCCCACTCTCCCGGTTTCAAGAGGGGGCCCACCCTCCCGGTTTCAGGGGGGGCCCACTCTCCCGGTTTCAAGAGGGGGGCCCACTCTCCCGGTTTCAAGAGGGGGGCCCACTCTCCCGGTTTCAAGAGGGGGGCCCACTCTCCCGGTTTCAAGAGGGGGGCCCACTCTCCCGGTTTCAAGAGGGGGGCCCACTCTCCCGGTTTCAAGAGGGGGCCCACCCTCCCGGTTTCAGAGGGGGCCCACCCTCCCGGTTTCAGAGGGGGCCCACCTCCCGGTTTCAGAGGGGGCCCACCCTCCCGTTTCAAGAGGGGGCCCACCCTCCCGGTTTCAAGAGGGGGCCCACCTCCCGGTTTCAAGAGGGGGCCCACCTCCCGGTTTCAAGAGGGGGCCCACCCTCCCGGTTTCAAGAGGGGGCCCACCCTCCCGGTTTCAAGAGGGCCCACCCCCGGTTCCTCAGAGGGGGCCCCTCCCGGTTTCAAGGGCCACCCTCGTTTCAGAGGGGCCCACTCTCCCGGTTTCAAGAGGGGGGCCCACTCTCCCGGTTTCAAGAGGGGGCCCACTCTCCTGGTTTCTAGAGGGGGCCCACTCTCCCGGTTTCAAGAGAGGCCACTCTCCTGGTTTGAAGAGAGGCAACTCTCCTGGTTACAGATGACATGTCCTCTAGCTCCGAAGGACTATGATATATCCCCGCTGCCAGGCGAAAGCCACCTGTTGATGTTATTTAGAACTTGTCAACCAGTTATACGCAAGAATAACCTAATTTACTTTACCATAACCTATTTTTACCAAAGTGGGAACCTCTCCTCTATTTGGGACCTGGCACTGGATGGTCCGTGTCAGAAAACACTTGTCCTTTTTCCTGACAAATCTTACCTAACCTAACCTCTCTTCTATGCTTCACCAGGAAAGTGTCGTCCCTCGCTTCTCCCTGAGCTCCTGTTGTCCACCTCCCATAGGTCTGTCTGATCCCTCATAGGTGTTGGGTGTTGTCAAGAACGATTGTGACTGACCAACGGTGGGCGAGTGCAACTAGGCTATTGAGTGGCGAAGTAACCTTCACCTGATATTACTCGCGTCGGTTTCACTCATCTTTTACTACAGTCAAGTCCATCCATGAGGAACTGCTCCTCACAACTTAAAGATTCATCAAGAGTGGCAGAAATATTGTTGAACTAGTAAACTTCTCTAGGCTACTTGCTCTCTACCTTCCATCTTGCTCCCTCTTAAGCTTGGAACTGCACCTTCGTCGCTTGTTAATACAGCAACCTAACCACCATTCTCCCCTGCTGAATTGTTAACACCACCTCCCTCCTTACATTCTCCTGGATCGTCCACTTCTCCATTGCCTTGTGAATCTCCTGGCATTAGTATTATTTACACGTGAATATCCTGGGATTCCTGCTATTCATGTACTGTCTTATTAAATTACTTCATTTTGTATTTGTTTATTCTTATTTATGTTTCTTTTCATTATTTTTTCTTTGTGTAATAAAGTTGTGTATTGAATTATTTGATATCCTTATCTTGTTCATATTATAGTATACTTTTTATTTTTTTTATTTCCTGGGCGGGGGAGGTGACTCGCCTTCACTGACAAGTGACGAAATTACTGAATTAACTACCATTCTTTCTCAGTAGTTAAAAAAAGAATATAGGATAAGGAACACATGGGGTGTACTGAAGATGCCTTGCTGCATTTTGACCAGATCTTTATTAATCCCCCTATTTTGAAAATCCTAGACTTTAAAAGGTTTTCCTTTTATGAACAGATGCTTCTGACGCAGGATTAGATTCTGTTCTTCTCCAACATTATGGTGATTTACAATTTTCTGTATCATCTGCAAATAAGAAACTGCTTCTTATCAAACAAAGGTACTCAACGGCGAAGAAAGAATTATGTGCTCTTGTTTGGGGAATGTCAAAGTATGACAATGTATGACAAACATTTGATCTTGAGATACATCACAAGTCTTCTCTGTGCCTAGAAATTTTCAAGAGGTCAAACAATAGATTATTTCTATGGTCTATGGCGATACAATACTTTAAATTTCAGACGGCTTATATTAGCAGGCCAACCAGTCACTTCTCTGATTGGCTGAGCTATTGTGGCGATTGATTTCGATTAAAGGTATTTTTCCCGCCTGGGCTACCCTTCCCATTTCATAGACTCTGCTTTCTCTCGTGCTAAACGGACTTTCTTCTCTCCTAAACCCTCTACTCCTGAAAACTCTCCTGTCCTCTGCCTTCCCTACATCTCTGATCTCTCTAATCTCAGCAACTCTCTCCGTTCCTTAGACATCAAACTTACCTTTCGTCAGACTAACACTCTTCGCACTAATCTAGTTCATACTTCCCCTCCCTCCACAGATTCTCCTGGTGTCTACTCTATTTCTTGCTCCTCCTGTCCTCTTCAGTACTTCGGAGAAACTGGCCGATCTCTTTCTGACAGACTCAAGGAGCACAAAAATAGTGTTAGGCTTGCCGACACTAATAATGCTCTTTTCTGTCATGTCAGAGATCACAGTCATCCCATTGATTGGTCTTCTCCTAAAACTGTCTACCCTACGTCCAACTTTCATAGTCGCCGCCTGGTTGAATCCTCCCTTATACACAACTTTCCCTGTATGAATCTTAGCCCTGGCTTTGTCTCTGTTGATGCTTTCCTCTCTCATTACATTGTTAAATGCTCTAAACTTCAGAACACCCGTGACTTAACCTGATTCCTTCCCTATCTTCTCTTCCCCCTTCTCCTTTTTTCTCCTATGGGTTTTCCTTTCTTTCTTTCCTTTTGCCTTGTATTTTCCTTCATTTTATTCGCTTTTCTTCAATCTCGTACCACCCTTGCGGGCCGCTAGCCTCATTGCAGTGCTCCTTCCCATATGACTGTCTCCTCTACTACCATTACTACTACTACTACTTCCACTACTCCATTACCCCACTCTCTTGTACCCTCCCCTGTCTGCCTGCCTATAAATACCCTTCCTCTGTCTCTGTGTGTTAGTGTGACTTTGTAAATGGTCCAAGTCGGGCCGAAACGTCGTCGTAAGCTCCTCTCTTTTATATGTGCGGGTTGTGTGTGTATTGTTCCAGTCACGGTATTGTGCCTTTTTTGTTATTTAAAGGTATTTTCGTGTAAACTTTTACTTTAGATCTTACTTTAACTCCAGAGTTTTATGTGAAGGATAAGTTTTTAACCGGTCTTATACTTATTCTTCTGGTTTCTCTGGCAGTACGAGTCAGCTGGCTACAATTCCCAGGTTTTACTTTGCTTACCCACCGTCATCTGTAGATCGGAGATATGAACATTCAATTTGATTCCTATCTATTTCAACCTAATTTTCTATTTTTCTTTCACCAGTACTAGGAGAGCCTCGTCCCTTACTTTTCTCAGAGTTTTTCCTGACTACTACATAGGTGTGTCTCATCCTCCAGACTTACGAGTGTTGTCAGGTACAGTTGTAACTGACTGACGTGGAGCGAGTGTAACTGACTCTTCTAGTAGAGTGATGAAGCAGAAATCACCTGACATACTCGTAGGTTTCATTCATCTTTTAGTACAGTCAGATCCCTGAAGAACATCCACTCACAGCTTATTTAAGGATTCATCAAGAATAGCAGAATTATAGTTGAACAAGACAGCTTCTCTACGTCACTTACTCTCGACCTCCTCTCAACCCCTCCGTCGTCTCGTGTCCATACAGCGACCTACCTAGTATCTACCTGGAGTCTACCTGGAGAGTGTTTCGGGGGGTCAACGCCCCGCGGTCCGGTCCATGACCAAGCCTCGCCATCCTTACCTTCTGGCTTGTGACCGCCATCATCATCCATTCCCTTCCACTGGGTCGTCCACCTATCCATTCCCTCATAAATTTCCTGGTTTTAGAAGAATTTACACCTGAATATCCTAGGATTCCTATTATTTCTGTTACCTGATTCAGTGACTATTTGTGTGCACTCACCTAGTTGTGGTTGCAGGGGTCGATCCAGCTCCTGTGTGTGTGCGTGTTTATTCATGTTTTCCATTAATTTTTTGTGTAACAAAGTTTTGTATGTATTTATTCGATATTTCTATCCTGTTCATCTTGCAGTATTATATATATAAATATATTATATATATAATATTATATATATAATGACAGTCAACTTAATGCAGGGTTTCCAAAATTTGCACTACGAGGGCCAAATCGTATATTTTACACACTTTCGCGGGCCAAAGAAAAAAATGTCTTATAAATAAATAAATATAAATAATAAAATTTAAGTGAAAGAATAAGTTTTATTTGGATTCCTTTTTTTAATCAGCATGATATGATTCAGAACAAAAGAGAAATGTGACAATTACGATGAAATACAATGATATATAAATGAGAAATAATATATAATTAGTAAAAATGTCAACCATAAGTCAATGCTCTGACAGTATAATCAATTACTGAAATTCAGATGAGAAAAGCTAACACAAGATTAATTTGCACAAGATTAATGGGAGTGATGGAACTTTTTTTTTTTTTAAATTTCGAAATATTGCTGAACCGAGATTTCTAGCTTGAGGAGCCAATTATTAGAATGGACTTGAAATGCTCATCAGATAAATTTATGTGATATTTGGACTTAACATACTTCATTTCTGAAAATGTTTGTTCACAAAGGTACGAATCCACTTCAAATTTGGAAACTGTTCAACCTGTAAAAATTTATAAAACTGGATCAGATTTCCTTCGATGTACTTGCATCATGTCATATGACTGAAGATCAATAATTTTCATTTGAAACTGACTTGGGAGTGTTTCAACACTGCAGTCAAATGGATTTTGAAACAGCTTAATTTCATCTGTTTATCCATCAAGATGAGAAAATAGTTTCTGAAATTGTTTTTTGTAAATCATTATATTTCTGTTGCAATTGAAGAAGGAAATTCTGCTCTGCTTTCTTCATGATTTTTTTTTCACATGGGAAATGAACGAAGTTAAAAATTTCCACCTGTCCTTCAAGTAGCATCAGTTTTGCCCTGAATGCCTTGACATGCGTTAATAGATCACAAATCAAATTTGTTTCACCTTGCAACTTCAGATTCAATTAATTCATTTGGCTTGTCACGTCTACAAAAAAGCCAATTTCCAAAGTGGTTCGGGTCGATTCTTCTCTGAGAAATGAATAATTTGTTTTTCTGAGCTGAAAGAACCTTTCCACCACTAAGCCATCGAAGTGCTGTATAATAACGCAAGTCAATGAACTCAGAATCAGTTTCTTTCAAAATTTCACGAAACTGGCGATGATTAAGCCCGTGAGATCGAATGAAATTCACTGTTGAAAAAACAGGTTTCAGAAAGCAAGACATATCCACATATTTTCCGCACAATACTTGCTGATGGATAACGTTATGCAAAAACATTGGCTTTGAGAATCTACCATCCTCACAAGCTTCTGTGATTTGTCCAACCAAACTTTTCTTCACCCCAGACCTGTATAACCCCTGTGGTTTAGCGCTTCTATTTGATTATAATAATAATAATTCACCCCAGACATGTTCTTTCTTCCATCAGTTGTCACGCATTGCAGCTTATTCCACTCCAGGTTATATTCTAATACAGTTTTTCACAGTTCTTTAAATATGTTTTCTCTGGTTTTGTACTGTGCATGCTGTGCATTGATGCTAATTATTGTGTGACATTAAATTCACTGTAGACGCCACTGATGAATACTAGAAGTTGTGATGTGTCTCACTCACCATTCGATTCATCAAATGTGAGAGAATAAAATTCCTTTGTCTGCAGTCTGATGAAATATATTTCTTCTTATTATTTCCAATTCTACGAGCAACAATATTTGGAGCAAGACTGAGGATTCTGATCAGATTTGCTTTTCCTGGGCATAACTCTGCCACAGCTTCCATCATACACTCTTCGATCAGATCTCCATCGGTGAATGGCTTTCCTCTTTTAGGTAACGCATAAGCTACTTTGAAATTGGCCCTGGTTAAAGCTTCATTGTCAGCGCCCTTCTGCGTAAAAAAAAAACCTTGTTAGGAAAGCCACCTGCGTTGCATAGATTCAATTTTTTTCTGAACGTGGTGTCCCTGTGACTTGGGAATAACTTGGTCTATGTTTGGTCTCAGTGCCGACGTACATTGTATTCCTTCAAAACTGCAACAGTTTCGTGGCACACGACACACAAGGCTTTATCACCTAATTGTACAAAGAAGTATTTTACTCCCCATTCTTCATTAAACAGCGGCACTCTGCACTGTTCTTTTCCTTTTTCCTTCCATAACTGAAGGTTATATCTGAAAAACTGAAAAGATTAGAAAAAAAATTGAACAAATTTTGACGTATAAATTGTTACAAGCAACAAAATGAAAATGAGGGTATATTAGTTTTACTATTTATAAATATTTTAAGTTGCTGCGGGCCGCATAAAATCTTGTGGCGGGCCGCATGTGGTCCGCGGGCAGCAGTTTGGAGACCCCCGCCTTAGCGTATAAGAAAAGTATTTTTCTTAGTATCTGATAAGTATTATTATTTTTAAGAGTATCCATGAGAATGTTCCTTAAGTATTAACTCACGAAAATATAAACATACACGTGTTCTACATTCAGAGATTTTTTTTTAACCCTGTATATCCAATGCCTGACATTTTAATTCTCTTAACACATAAAGTTCGGGATGAAAATATCTAACAAAGAAGATTGCTTGCTCTGTTATAAGCGACGTAAACAACAGAAGGTTAAGCAGGCCAGACAGACATTCTACCGAGAAGAAATGCTGGAAATGTTGAGGCGGAGGTAATACTGGTGTGAGGGAAGCTGTAAACCTCCCCAACACCTGGTCACAACAAATGACTCGCTAACGGTGTGTTTGAAATTCCTTTCTAAAACGCGTCTGATCCTTTATCTGCGGTGATGCGAGAGATGTAACCAAAGAAGCTTTTCTACTGACCCTCCCACAGTCTCACCATCAAAGAACCAGCTCCTCCGTCACCTTCTCACCCGTCTCACTATCACTATCAAAGAACCAGCTCCTCCGTCACCTTCTCACCCGTCTCACTATCACTATCAAAGAACCAGCTCCTCCGTCACCTCACCCGTCTCACTATCACTATCAAAGAACCAGCTCCTCCGTCACCTTCTCACCCGTCTCACTATCACTATCAAAGAACCAGCTCCTCCGTCACCTCACCCGTCTCACTATCACTATCAAAGAAGCAGCTCCTCCGTCACCTTCTCACCTGTCTCACTATCAAGGAACCAGCTCCTCCGTCACCTTCTCACCTGTCTCACTATCAAAGAACCAGCTCCTCCGTCACCTTCTCACCCGTCCCACTATCAAAGAACCAGCTCCTCCGTCACCTTCTCACCCGTCTCACTATCAAAGAACCAGCTCCTCCGTCACCTTCTTACCCGTCTCACTATCACTATCAAAGAACCAGCTCCTCCGTCACCTTCTCACCCGTCCCACTATCAAAGAACCAGCTCCTCCGGTGACCCTCTCACCCGTCTAACCAACAAAAGATCTCACCCCCTCCCGGTGTCCCCTCATCCACCTAACCAGCGCATCGGAGCTCCCCATTGTGTATCACTTCCCTTCCACACTTCCTGCGGCATTAATCAACGCTGCTGCGGCTACCATTGTGTCAGTAAATCTGTGAAATTAGACCACCAAGACTGCAAAACTGCCTCCTGCAAGGAAACGACGGGTCTGGAGTAGAAAATAGAAGTTTTGGGAATGGTAGACGGCCATGGCAAGAAAGGAAGGTATCAAACTTGGCTCAACTTTGCGGATAGCGAGAAGTGAGCTTCTACACAACAAGACGGGCAGTAAATAGCAACTACACTCTGGCTGCCCCCTCCTCAAGAACATCACATCTGAGATCATTTATTCCTAGGATGACTCGAGTCTGGAACATGCTTGCTCGTGACATCAACGAAATAAAGTCAGATGAGCAAATGAAATCGCTGGAACACAGATGACTCCAGCATCCTGTTTCTTATTTGTACGAGTCTTAACAACAAAAAGGCTTTAAAATAAGCTGATATAGGTAACAGCTCTTAGCTTGTAAATAAAGGTAGGAACCCTTAACCTAACCTTATAAAACCTTTGTGGAGAAGGGAGGGAAAGGGGGGAATAGGGGATTGGGGGAAGAGGGAATTTGAGGGAAAGGAGGGAAGAGGGAAAGGGGAGAAGAGGGGATTGGAGGGAAAGGGGAAGGGGTGGGGCTTGTCGACAGGGAGTTGTTGATTGCTGCGAGGAGGGACGAGGCGGTAAAGTCAGCTGCTAGCCGTTCATCAGCCTCTCGACAGGCTAAACCAAGCGAATATTTCCCACAGAGCTTGATCCCTGTTTGGTTTTGTAGCGTCCCAGGAGTCAAGGAGGTATATACACTGTGTGTGTGATAAAATATATATATATATATATATATATATATATATATATATATATATATATATACCTTGCTTTTTAAGGGATCTGTAACTTAGTGGACTAATGCGTCACTTGGGGAGCTGTGCTACTTTCTGCACGTGGGTTCGAATCCTGCTGACCGCGATCTTTCTCTGTATGCATGTATGTATGAGAGAGAGAGAGAGAGAGAAGAGAGAAAGAGAGAAAGAGAGAGAAGAGAGAAAGAGAGAAAGAGAGAGAAGAGAGAAGAGAGAAAGAGAGAAAGAGAGAGAGAGAAAGAGAGAAAGAGAGAAGAGAGAAGAGAAAGAGAGAAAGAAGAAAGAGAGAAAGAGAGAAAGAGAGAAAGAGAGAAAGAGAGAAAGAGAAGAAAGAGAGAAAGAGAGAGAAGAGAGAAAGAGAGAGAAGAGAAAGAGAGAAAGAGAGAAGAGAGAAGAGAAGAGAGAGAAGAGAGAAGAGAGAAGTGAGAGGAAGAGAAAAGCAGCCAGAGATGGAGTTAAGAGATGCAAGTACCCGAATCCTGCTAACATGATGGGAGTAGAGACAGCATCGAAGCCAGTAAGCCAGTGTCGGCACGTAGCAGCAGCCAACTAGCCAGTCAAGTAGCCAGGCAGTCAGTCATCAAGCCAGTAGCCAGTCAGCCAAGTCCAGCCAGTAGCCAGTCAAGCCACAGCCAGCCAGTAGCCAGGCAGCAGTTCAACACCAGTCAGCCGCAAAGCCAGTCAGCCAAACCAGTCAGCCAAACCAGTCAGCCAAACCAGTCAGCCAAACCAGTCAGCCAAGCCAGGTTTACTAGGGAGCTCTAACACAGGAAAAGTTGTGGAAATATTGGAAGATTTTCTTTACTATCAGGGTTTATGGCTCTTGATCTGTGGAACTGGAGTTACATACCTTTTTTCCTCGGATCAAACCTGGTCGTCTTCCAGTCTCCAGGAGCTGCATGATGCCTACGGGTTTCGCGCTTACCACTGAACATAAATAAAACTAATTGATTTTAGATTTAAACGTTAATGATGCACACGAGGGCTAGTTTTAGACATTGATGACGCACACGAGGGCTAGTTTTAGACGTTATGCACACAAGAGCTAGTTTTAGAAGTTAATGATGCACACGAGAGGTAGCTTTAAACCTGGATAACGCATACAAGATCCACTGTTAGACATTAAACAAAAACGTGTTTTTGAGGCTGAGTAACGATTACCAGAGGTTTTTTCCTCTGAATGACACGAACGAGAGAGAGTTTCACCTGGATGAAGCACACACACACACACACACACTTAATTTCACTTATGTCACTTATGTGTAGAAGATGATGCTAAGGGAGCTAGTTTAAGCTTGGCTGACTTAAAGACAACTAGGTTTAAACAGAGATGATGCAAGATGAATTATTTTGGACATTCATAACGCAACGAGAACTTTTTTTTTTTTTTTTAGCGTGGATGACGTAGCGTGGATGACGTAGCGTGGATGACGTAGCGTGGATGACGTAGCGTGGATGACGTAGCGTGGATGACGTAGCGTGGATGACGTAGCGTGGATGACGTAGCGTGGATGACGTAGCGTGGATGACGTAGCGTGGATGACGTAGCGTGGATGACGTAGCGTGGATGACGCACAGACAACAGAAGGCGAAATGACGAAAAGGTAAAAGTTTTGGAACATATTCAGGGGAACGTGTTAGACCAAGTTAATGTAGGCACAATTGTACTCAACATAATGTTGACTTATAAACATGTGCTTATTAGTAATATGTTTAGGAGTCGGGTTGATGTAGGTTACCGCTTCCGGGGGGGGGGGAGTCAGGGGTCACCGCCCCCGCGGCCCGGTCCCGGACCAGGCCTCCTGCTTGCCTGACTGATCAACCAGGCTGTTGGTCAGTGATGGAGGACAAATGCTGCTAAATCACAGGCTATTTTTTCTCTTTTCCATAGAGAGGCGCTAAACCTATAGGGGTCATACAGCGTCTGGAGAATGGGAGGCAATCAGGTTTGATCCAAGGGAGAATATCTGAATAGCTCTAATTCCTTGGATCAAGAGCCTTTCACTGGCATGAAGGCGAGATGATTCAGTACATCACAGTAATATTGACACACACACGTGTACACGCTGTGAGCACATGTTTCTAAAATACACACACACACACACACACACACACACACACACACACACACACACACACCAGAAGCTGTGACTCAACCCCTGCAACCCCAAATAGGTGAGAACACACACATGACTGTCTTTCAGAGTGAAATATTGATGTTTCTTATGAGGATAAACTGCTACTTTACACAAACTCACAATGATGACTTCCTTACCTTAACTTCCAGGTCGAGACGTCAGCAGCGACGTCAGCAGTGATGTCTACAGCGACGTCAGCACGGACTTTCAAAGAGTGGTGACAAGAACCTTCATTCTGACACAACGTTGTTATTCAATATATTAATTTATGTCTTCAAACACAAACAAACACGCGCTGTGTCTTCCATATTATTTCAAAAGAATGTTTTAAAGTGTATGTTTTCATCTTATGTTTTCTGCAACATTTTTAGAACGTGTCATCTATCACACGTTTTGAACGTGTAGTTGGAACGTTTATTTCTTAAACAATGTTTTCTAAAGAACGTTTCACAATCCATGTTTCATGGCCCATGTTTCACAAACGCACCTTTCATTGTTTCCCAACACACCTTTCATTGTTTAGAACGTATTTCATCTAAAGTATATTTTAAACGCGCGTCCGCTTCCTTTTCTAATGTTTACAAAGTCTCAACGCTCACTACAGTGTCACTAACCCACAGTAATTTTCTTGATATCGACAGATTATGGAGGTGACACAGCGACTGACACCTGTGGAAGAACTCACTGAATTATCTCTCTACAAATAACATGCTTTTGTAAGGCGCTCCAATTTACCCCTGGACTTCCTCTCTAAGCACCTTCTGGCCCAATCAGAACCTAGAAAGACCTGTCGGGCCAGTCAGAACGGAGGAATTAAGTCTAACTTGCCTCAAGCCGCTACAACTGCTTGTTAGTGTGTTCTGACTCTCCTTGTGTGGGCGGAAATACTGTCAATATGTAAACAGTGACTGACAATTTGTATATATCCTTAGGGATGTGAAGAATTAGACACGTGCAATATCTGGGTATCTTTATTTGTAGACGTTTCGCCATCCAGTGGCTTTATCAATACAAATTCAAGGACATATAATGGGTAGACTGTAGACCCATATCAAAAGGGATGTATCTCATTCGAGACAGAATATATATCCTGAAGGGTGTATTTCTCTCAGCGCATGTATGCTGAGAACTGACTTTAATCTTTATTTCAGGGATTAAAGTATCCTCGTCTGGTGGTGAAAAGGTTACCTTGCAGCCTCGATGATCCTCATGCAGTCGACAGGTTCTAAACCCAATTTACTAATATCTTCCGACGAGAATTAGTATTAAAGTTATTTTGAATAAAGTGTCCGTGACCAGTGTTACACAGGTGACATGCAGCATTTATGATGTGTACTTTACAGACTTTAAACCCAATAAACCAGCCAGCCTTACTCGGTATGCAGCGAGAGTAGCAGTGCATAACCATAAGTGGTTTATATCTCAGAACTTTTACATTTGCATTTAACTTTAATCCCCGTAATGAAGGTTAGAATATTCTTAACTGGTGGTGTTATGTTTATTCAACAGAATAAGTCTGTGAAACAAGCCTCAGTTATCAGGTGACCCTGACAGGCCTCTGTTATAAGATGACCCCTCACAGACCTCTGTTATAAGGTGACCCCTCACAGGCCTCTCTTATAAGGTGACCCCTCACAGACCTCTGTTATAAGGTGACCCCTCACAGGCCTCTCTTATAAGGTGACCCCTCACAGGCCTCTCTTATAAGGTGACCCCTCACAGGCCTCTCTTATAAGGTGACCCCTCACAGGATATTTACATCAACAGATGAATATCTCATTGTATATACACTGATAGTTTAATTAATCACTTTTAGTTGTATTTAAACATTCTTGATGGATTGCGAACAGGTTATATCAGCCTTAACGAGCCTCATGTACTCGATAGGCTTTAAACCCAAATAACCAGTGACAGAAAGGTGACCCGTGTCGGCACCATAGTGAGGAAGGGGAATGACGGAGTGTCTAAGCACATGTGGGGGTAGTAGGTGGCACAATGGTTGCCTAGGCAGCAGCCACCACTGGCTCTCCAGTGGTGATGGTAATGTAATATTTACACCCCTCCTCCGTAGCAAGAATGACAGTACACCTCACTTTACCCCTCTACACACACACACACACACACACACACACACACACACAAACACAAACACACACGAAACAGGCCAATTGTTTATCGACAAATGCCTTTCACAACTAGTAACTACACACACACACACACACACACACACACACACACACACACACACACACACACACAGGAGATATGACTCGACCACTGCAACCACAATTAGGCGAGCATACACACACACACAGCAGTAGCAACCAGCGGAGAAGCGTGACCAGGAGCCGTGACTTGACCTCCAACAATCACAATTAGGCGAGTATAGTTGAGTACAAAGTTGGTCCTCCTTTGTCCTGAATTAAGTTCCTGATCAGCCGGGTTGTGGTTCTTACACTGGCTTACGCTCTGCCAGCAGCAACAGCCTTGTTGATCAGGTCTTGATCTCTCAGGTATCTGATACCACCATTCATTTCCCCTTCCCTCATGGAAGGTACCTTGATGCCCGTGAGGGGCTCGTGATCCAAGGAATTGGACTTACCTTCCCATCCCTTGGTTCGAATCTTCCAGCACTATATGACCCCTACGAATTTAATGTTCTCTCTCGCCATTAAGGATACAATAATCCTCGTCTCCCCCACCCCTTCTCTCTCTCTCCTCTCTCTCTCTCGTCTTCCCCTTCCTTTCTCTCTCTTCTCTCCTCCTCATCCCCACTTCCTCGTTTGTTAAACTTGTGCGCTGCCTCACCTGAGGCTCACCTAAGGCTCACCTGCCGCTAATTGGAGAAAGAGTTGGTTTATCACCAATCATCGATCACCTGCTGCAGGCCCCGCCCTCAGTTATGACTCCGCCCAACTCTTACTTCAGACTCTCACCTCTTACTCTTTGCTCTTTACGTCGCTTTTCTGTTAAGTTTGGGAGTTAGAGCTTCAATAAGACTATCACGTGTGTGTGTGTGAGTGTGTGTGTGTGTGTGTGTGTGTGTGTGTGTGTGTGTGTGTGTGTGTGTGTGTGTTTGCACTAACCTATGTGTGGTTGCAAGTGTGTGTGCATGAGGGTTTTTTGCAGGGATCGAGTCTCAGCTCTTGGCCGCTCTTCTCCGCTAATTGCTACTGGGTTCACTCTCTCCTGGCTGCATAAGCTCTCATACCTCTTCTTAAAACCGTTTATGAATTCTGCCTCTACCCGTTAGCTGTAACTGTCTAGGTTCCTCCACTTTCTGACCCCCACTAAAGCTAAAGAAATTTTGAAGTAGGGGTTAAGAATATTGCGAGTGTAACAGCAGGAAGGCAAGGAAAAAATAGAAAATTTTGACGACATTTGGGTGAGAAGGAATGGTGTTTTTTTAGGACGAGTGCATCACAGTATTGAATTGTGTCCCAAAGTTATTGCTCTTTAAGCTCTGGGGCTCTGGTGGCCTGGTGGCTAAAGCTCTCGATTCACACTGCGAGGGTCTGGGTTCGATTCCCAGTCAGGGTAGAAACATTGGGCGTATTTCTTTACACCTGTTGTCTATGTTTACCCATCAGTAAATGGGTACCTGGGTGTTAGTCGGCTGGTGTGGGTCGCATCCTGGGACACTGACCTAATTTGCCCGAAATGCTCTACATAACAAGGGACTTTCTATATAGTAGTATGTCATTGATGTCAGATAGGCCTGTATACCTATTGTATGTATATTATTAACGCTTGTAGAAGCTATACCTACAGACACTTAATTGTTTCTAACTTTTTATCCTCATTACTTCCTCTAAATAATCGTAAATCTTAATGTAACATGCGTTTGTATAAAGCCACACACCGACATACTTAAATTATTGAAAAATGGTTTAAACTGTTGCGGATTTCCTCTCATAGGCCTCCGGGAAAATGGCAGTCGATGACTTGAATAAACTAGAATCAAATTAAGAGAATGTCGAATATAATTTTCGTTTATCAAAGAAAAAATTAATAAACATTCTTTAAAAGAATAACTAGGAACTAGTTTGAAGTAGGACAGTACAGAGAACAGATTTTACAGATAAGAACTAACTGCTCCATTTCGCATCACATTACAATGTGGCAAGTAAAACATGTCTATGGAGAAAGTAACAGGGTCAGTAGACTACAATATGCTGTCATTTCTAGACTAAGGCTAAGCAATAAGTATCTCAAGTAGTGTAATTTGTATGGTAATGCTGTTGTCATGAAATGTAAAATGTGTGAACAGAGAGGGCAAGACATAAATACATTATATCTTAGATTTAGTGTCCAAACATCCGGTCATCTAGAGACGTGTCAAAGAAACCATACGTGACATGGAAAATCACTTCAATTTATGGGCCTGCCCGGCAGGCCACAATTTGCACCGGCTAAATGAGTGAATTATTTTTTGAGGAGATTGTAACCGAACAAATGGCCACTGGCTGCTGTGGTAAAGATAAATCACTCAAAAATTTCTTGAAACTATATCTTCATAATATACTGAGTAGATTAGCTTTGTGAAAACAGTGAAATACATGAAGTAACTATAATATCTATTAACCTATGAAATCCTGTTCTTCTGCGCTGCGCCTCACAAGATAAGGATGGAGTGCTGGATACACTGACCACTCTGGCAGCACAAAGCAATAAAAGTGTAGTCGGGGGAATGCGGAGACGTCACAGTGTAGATGAATTTGATGGAAGGACTTACAGGAGAAGTATGATTTTTAGGGATGGCTCCTGGAAGGTGTGCCTTTTCCCGTCGATGGATAAATAAATGATTATGAATGTGTGTTGGATGACAAGAGTGTCTTTGGAGGGGTATAAGTAAGTATATTTAGGCACAGGTACACATAAATTCAGTTACACAAATTATCATACATAGTATATGTGTAAATTACCTAGGATAACCCAAAATAAGTCAGACAAAGTGACTTATTTCCATTGGTGCCCCTTGTAATATCTTATTATTTATTGTGACAAAACGGTGGCAAAGAAGGCTTTTAGAAACGTGTGGGAAAAATAAATGTCTTTGAAAGGTGTGAGGTGACTAAGAAGTATTTGTTGAGGTCGAAAGTGAGAAAGTGAAGGGTGAGAGGCAGGATAGCTTTTTGAAGGAGTGTTGGGGATGGAAGTCCCAATGTAGGGGTGAATGTGACACGGAAGAGGAAGAAGGGAGACTTTACTATTGGTGGTAGCGAGGATGGTTGCTGGTAAAGGCAGAGATAATGGATGCTGGTAATGGCAGAGATAATGACTATTGGTAATGGTAGAAATAATGGATGCTGTAATGGCAGAGCTAATGGCTACTGGTAAGGGCAGAGATAATGGATGCTGTAATGGCAGAGCTAATGGTTGCTGGTAATGGCAGAGATGATGGCTACTGGTAAGGGCAGAGATAATGGATGCTGTAATGGCAGATATAATGGGTGCTGGTAATGGCAGAGATAATGGCTGCTGGTAAGGGCAGAGATAATGGATGCTGTAATAACACAGATAATGGATGCTGGTAAAGGCAGAAAAGATGGATGCTGGTAAGGACAGAGAAAATGGATGCTGGTAGGTGCCAAGAACAAAGGGGTCGGGCTAAATGAGCAGAGGTAACGACAGAGTAGAATTAAGGAGAGCTGATGAAGGGTTTGTTAAGAGTGCAGGGGTGTGCTGGGGAAGTCTAAGAGTGCAGGGGTGTGCTGGGGAAGTCTAAGAGTGCAGGGGTGTGCTGGGGAAGTCTAAGAGTGCAGGGGTGTGCTGGGGAAGTCTAAGAGTGCAGGGGTGTGCTGGGGAAGTCTACACTAGGCCAGGTTAGGTTAGATTTGTTTAGTTAAGGAAAGATTACAATCTCTTTTCATACATAGGGTAGTGAAGCCTGCCAGCCTGAGCCGGGTGGCTTCGGATGGGTAATGAGGATATGGTCTATCATTCCATTATGGACACAATGAAAAGGTTCCAAATATTTTATTCTTTTAGGGCAGGAGTCTCTCTTACATGACTATTACTATCATTCAAGATGGATTTTCACATTTTGGAGAGTGAACTCAATGAGGATAGTATCAGAAGAGAATCAGTAGGGAAGAAGAGGGTGGAGCAGGATTGGAAGCTATAAAATGTCAGCCTCAAATCCTTAGAAAATACTTGCCGTCCTGTTCATGTATGCTGGGTGAACTACATATGCCGCTATTTATTTCTTTATTTGTGTAGTTTATGTAGATTGATAACAAAGGTCACTACATGGACCCCAGGGGAACACCACTAATTTCTGATATGCATTAAGATTTTTCCCGTTTATGCACACTGTGTTGTATGCGTCAAGTATGCCACGATGCGGGAGAAAACATCCACAACACCGTATGCTGCAACTTTGCGCTATGAGATCTTTTGCATAAATCATTCCAAAGTTTCACTATTGTCCAAGTAAACAACGTGATCCAGTTACTGTTGTCCACCTCTGAAATTACTTTTGCAAGACGTCAATAAACTTGCAAAGAAAAATCGGCCTCTTGTGAAACCGTACTGAGACTTGTCGCTCAAATTACCGTGTATTTTTCAAAGTAACTTCTGGTTACATTTACTATTAAAACCCGAAGGACAAGACAGTAAATGAAAATCAAAGACCTGGATCCCGTTTTGTAAAGAATTTTCACAATTGTATACCTTCCATATCTCTGGTACCAAAACATTAATTCTATACAATACGGCCAAGATCTTCATCATATCTGGTATAAAACCTGTTTGAAATCATTTGTGCGAGAGACCTGCTGGCAGGTATTTAACTTAATCCAAAAATTCGATAAGAACTTTTGAAATCACTTCGTTGAAACTCAATGATACGTTCGCTATTAAACTTTATGTTTATTTAATTATTATTATAATCATAACTTACCGCTAAAACCCACAAGAGTCATACACCCATACGTTTGTTTAAGAATCACGTCTTTAGTGGCAAATCTCGTGTAACTTATTTTATCTTCAAAAAATTTGTCAAAGTGATCTTACGATCATATAATCGTAATGGGGGAAGAGGGGACGGGGAGATAAGAAGAGGGAGGTAGATAAGAAATGGACGAAGGGAGAGGGAGGGTGCAAACTCGGAATGTTTAAAACTATGGAAGTGAAAGGAAAGGAAGATATATATTTATGTCTTTTTATAGGGGGGAGGAGAGGGAGGAATAGGGGGAAAAAGAGAGAGGCAGGAAGATGTTGCCTAAAAATGGTCCCACGGGGAGAAAAAAGGTAGGAAAAGGGAGAGAAATGCCTCAATTAGGGGATAATGTCCTGTCACAATATACAAAATGTTCAGAAGGGCTATAGGGAGGGAGGAGCGAGACAGGGCAGGGAGGGAAATAAAAATGAGAAAGATTGAAGGGAGGGAGGGAGACTGTGAGGTGGAGAGAGAGAGAGGGAGAGAGAGAGAGAGAGAGAGAGAGAGAGAGAGAGAGAGAGAGAGAGAGAGAGAGAGAAGTGGTGAGCTTTTACACAACAAGACGGGCAGCAAGCAGCAACTTCACTCTGGCTGTACTCTTCTTCATCTGAGATCATTTATTCCCAGGATGACTCGAGTCTGGAACGTTCGTACAGCATAATAATGTCAACGAGATAAAGTCAGTTGATCAAATGAAAATGCTGGCCCACAGATGGATTCAACTTCATCCTGTTCCCTACTTGTATGTTTCATAACAATAAAAATGCTTTCAAATGAGCTGATGTAGGTAACAGCTCTTAGCTTGTCAATAAAGTTAGGAATCCTTAACTAACCTTGTCAAACCCTGTGTAAGAGAGAGAGAGAGAGAGAGAGAGAGAGAGAGAGAGAGAGAGAGAGAGAGAGAGGGAGAGAGAGAATGGAGAGAGAGGGGAGGGGGGAAAAGAGGGAATGAGAGTGGAAATATATCAAAGATGACGCAAATGTGAGGGGGAAATCAGATATTTAGATCCATGATGGAGGGAGGAGATACAAATGATAGAAGTATTTGCAAAAGATCACATGATTCTCACTTAAGGTAACGAGAAAGAACACTCGGGATGGAGGAGGAGGAACAAGAAGAGGACGAGGAAGAGGTAGAGGCAGAAGCAAAAAAAGAGGGAGAGAAGAAAAATAAAGAGGAAATAATGAGGAGGAATAGAAAGAAAAATAGGAGGAAAATATGATAAAAAAATAAAAAAATAAGTAAAAAAAAATGGGAATAAGAAGCAAAAGGTGGGAAAAGAAGAAAGAGAGAGAATGCAAAGGAAGGTGGAAGCAGAAGGAAGAGGAAGAATAAAGAAAAGGTAAGGTAGTGCTGGTATTAAGGATTTTAATAATGCTTCAGACGTAGATAATGAGAATGATGATACTGATGATAATGACGATGAAATAATGATCTTAGTGATAGCATTGACGATGAGATAATGATGATGATAGTGATGGTAATGATGATGATGATGATGATGATGATGATAATGATTACATTGACGATGAGCTAATAATGATGATAGTGATGGCACTGACAATTAGATAATGATTATGATGATGCTGATAGTGATGGCATTGACGATGAGCTAATAATGATGATAATGATGAATATAATGATAATGATAGTGACGATAATGATGATGATAATGATAGTGACGATAATGATAATGATAGTGACGGCACTGACGATGAAATAATGACTGATGATGATGACGGTGATGACATTAATAAGGTCAGCGACAGAAGCGCCAGTGCCAGACAGGGAAGCCTGCAAACAGGCGACGTACAAGCAAACAACGCAAGCGAGCATAAACAAGCAAACAACTAAACAAGGTTGAAAGCAAATTAAAGCAATCCTGGAGAAGGCTTGACAATAGTTGATTTGAATGTTCAAAGAGGAATATAGTAAGGACTCAAACGAACAAACAAGAAGAACAGTAAGGACTCAAACAAACAAACAAGAAGAACAGTAAGGACTCAAACAAACAAACAAGAAGAACAGTAAGGACTCAAACAAATAAACAAGAACAAGCACGACAGTAATCTAATAACATAATTAAAAAATCAAAATGAAAACCTTACAAGCCAATAGGAAGAATGCAAGAAAGGGGAAGCAAGGTATATAGGCAGGTTGAGGCAAGCAAGAAATTAAGAATAGTTAAGCAAGCAAGAATTTTTAAGAGTTAAGCAATCAAGCCGCTTGAATAGAGTTAAGCAAGCCATATAAATGGAACAAGTAAATCATGGAATATTAAAAAAAAAGAAATAAGATAAACGCATAGGAGTGGGTTGCAAAGTAGAAAAAAATAAATTTATATAATCTGACGAGGCAGATATACACAATTTGAGAGGATAAACGCACGAGTCTCCCAGATTATCAAGGAATCTGTCGAGAACAGAGAGAGAAAAAACAGTAGAACGAGGAGAGTCAGAGTTAGAATAAATTCCGTTCTTAAGAAAGGCTTAATTATTGGGATGGTTAAATACACGAAGCTACCCAGCAACTTCTCACAGGAGAGGTGATTTGTGACATTAATGACAACCATTAAATACACCCAATACTAATATGGAGGGGAGAGAGAGAGAGGAGAGAGAGAGAGAGAGAGAGAGAGAGAGAGAGAGAGAGAGAGAGAGAGAGAGAGGACTGTATTTGTTCTAGTCTTTAAATGTATTTGTTTATATTCATTTAGCTTAATACTTTCATCTAGTACACTTCAAAATTTAAAGAAGCAGATTCAAATACAGCAACAGAGGCACTATACTCCACCTGTCAACTTGAAAAGGACTGCTGGTGTCACCACCTGGAACAAGACATAACATCCTTGATGTCACCCACTGCACAGAGCACACATTGCGACTCGACCCCTGCATCCACACACTCACACACACACACACACACACACACACCACACCAGTAAAGAGGCGGGGCCAGGAGCTATGAATCGACCCCTGCAACCGCAACTAGGTGAGTACACACACATTTCTTTCCTTTGCATGATAATTAATCCAGTGACTGGGACAGTCAGGCATCAGTTCGATTCAAGGAAGGGAAGGATAGGTTTAGTCTTTTTGGATCAAGAGTCCCACACCGGCAAAAAGGCACCTTCCTACAGGACAACATGAGGTGTCATCTTGGAGAGATGGGTCATCAAATGTGTGTCAACGATACTGGTAATTACTTTTTTTTTTTTTGACACAGGAGGTATGGGCTGCAGTCCCATTCTCAGTCACAGGATCTGAATTATATCCGCAGTGTCCTGAATTCTATTCCCGGGCTCAGTGAAACGTCTGCTTGTGCAACAGCAAAAATAAGGTATTTGTCTGTTAACCAACTGTTGTTGAGTCACATCTAGGAAAAAAAATGTGTTGGGAAACTCCAGTCTTTCTGGAAGTCTCATTCTGTGTAAGAAATGGAAGTCACATCGTGTAAGACTGCTGGAAGTCTTATCTTGTGTAAGAAACCCCAGTTCTACTGGAAGTCACAGTCATGTAACTCAGTCCTCACAAGGAAATTATCATATCCCAGTTCCGAATTCCCATTCCGGAGCTCAGTAAAGGGTATGTTGGCACAAGCAAGAATAAGGTATGTCTGTAACCAACTGTTGCTGGTCACATACTAGAAAAAAATGTGAAACCCAGTCTCTGGAAGTCAATTCTGTGTAAGAAAGCCAGTTCTACTGAATCACATGGGAAAAGAAACTCCAGTCCTGCTGGAACGGTTCAACAGTATGGTAAAAGGTATCCGTACAACGAATATATCTAAATGTGATAATTAAAATTCCGCTGCGGGTTCTGGCTGCATCTCTGATGGTGGTTGTCTCGCGGGAAGGTCAATATATGTTCACCAGGTGTATACACAGCGACTGCATGAACGTCATTATGGCTGAATTTCACTTCAGTACCACAAATTAAGACTACTTTGATGCCTAAAAATAAAGACTAAAGTAAACTGTCATTGTACCGTATATACACTGATATATATATATATATATATATATATATATATATATATATATATATATATATATATATATATATTATATATATATATATATATATATATATATATAAGACAGATGTAAGCCTCTTAGCATATATACTATTTGCAGAGAAAAATATATCTCTCAGTGTATATGCACTGAAGGATACACACCTCTCGGTGTATGCACAGTGAGATATATACCTCAAATTGTACATAAACCGAGAGATATACAACTCTCGGCGTATATACGCTGAGAGATGGTTGATCAATTAGTATTAAAGCTTGTAACCTACTCACCACCAGTCATGAACACTTTAATCCCTCAAAAAGAGGGACGTACATTTTTCTGTGTATATATCGACTAATAGATATATACACTTTAGGTGTATATACTCTGGTCTGCAGCTACCGCATCTCGTCCTTCCATGCGTATATTCTACTAAATATTTAACCAAGCAATAAAATATAATACACAAAGTTAATATTACCATAACACTAAAACAATTTACAGTTTATATACGACTAACATTCATTTTTGTAATCTATGCTTTAGAAATTCCAACACACTAACAAAACTGCCGATGTGTGTAATGCATTGTACTAGAATTTAGTGGAGTATATCTTTGTAAAAGCGTTTTGTTGGGTTATATATATATATATATATATATATATATATATATATATATATATATCAGTGGACCCGGTTACGAATACCCGAAATCGTGCAATTATGTAAGTATAATTTGTAAGTTCTGTGGAAGTGTATTTTGGGTTGAAATGACTAACCTACGTGAAATTTTCCTTAAGGATAAATTCGTTCGTAATGGCATGAGCAGACTTCAGGAGTGAAGTTTTACGAAACTCGGGTCCACTGATATATATATATATGTATGTATGTATGTATGTATGTATATATATATATATATATATATATATATATATATATATATATATATATATATATATATATATATATATATACTATATATATATATATATATATATAATATTTATATATATATATATACAACAAACGACATAATAATTTTCACTGTGAAAGCCAGTAACTCTTACCTCATATTAACGTGAGCTGTAATATTTCTTCTCATTAATTGTTGAACCACTGTTATTGTAACGTGTCTCTGGATTCAAGTGATTTACAGAATATATGCCCTGAGAGGTGTATGTCTTTCAGTATATATGCTCTGAGAGCTTACTCCTACTTTAGGTAGTAGAGTATTCTTTACTGAAGGTGAACAGGTGACAAGTCGCTTTCATTACCCCTCGTGCAGTCGAGAGGATTTAAGCCAACTTAACAATCAAGCAATAACTGATTGGTTGGTGGGTCGGTTGGTTGATTGGTTAGTTTCAACATCTGCTGAGAACACAAGAGTTATTAAGGATACTCTTAATCTGTACACCTACAATTAGTAATCGGAATCTCTTAATGTATATACTTTTAGATGTGGTTCATTAGATTTAAGGCCTATGAACCACATGACTGTCATTAAGACTGTAAGTACGTGTTCACCACCGGCCAAGAGTAGTTTATCCCTAAAATAGGGATTAAAGTAAGAGATATGTATACCTCTAGTGGATATATTTTTTTATCCTTGTATATGCGACTACTTATTTGTAAAATAATTATATGTACAAATAAATTGTAATCAATTATAAAAGGTAGATTTAGTTAATCAGTTAAATTAAGAGATTTTATATTACATAATATTTCTCAAGGCTGATTACGTTGCAAAGAAAGTTTTGATAGAAAGTAAGAATTTGGCTTATAAATATTGCATAATTATAATTCTTTTTTATTAAAAAACTGGTACACTCAGTTTGCGAGTACCCAATTTTACATGATAGGTACATTAATTAAAGAACACCAGCAGTGTGCTGGTACCTTTTCTATGTGATAGTTACCTGACAGGAACAAAAGGTAAGCTATACTTCCCACTTCATATTCCGTCACAAAGAATTGATTTCATCCGTGAAGTAATGGAAATCCGTCAGTCTCTGCTGGTAGACTTCAGTAGGGCGATGAGGACCTCTTTAAGTGTTCCACTGTGGGTTTATTGCTGTCTGATTATACTTTAGTTAACTCTTTTTTGAGAGGAATTTTCATGTGGTTCTTTAAACATAAAATTATTGCTTTAAATTATTATTATAATCAAATAAAACGCTAAACCTATTGCTTTAAAATTAGCAAAGGTGGAAGGCAGCCACATTTTAGCTGCTGTGAACACCGCGAAGGAGACCTCACCCGGATTACCCGTGTTTACAAATATTTGACCTCATCATCGGCTCCAGGCCAAAAGCAGAAATTCCAACAATGTTTATTTTGCGTCTGGGCAGCTCAAAGAAAACGGATCTTAATGGTTGCCGCACCTTAAGCTGTAAATGCATCCCTTGTCACATCTTTCTGAAACAATCGCCCTGCTGGGAAGGCTTTGCTCTCGCCGGCGCTGGCTCGTAGGGGTCACATCTTAAAGGAACTTCACAGGTAAACAGCCTTTACGTTAGGATGCTTGGAAGGTTCATGATGTTCACCGTTGCAGGCAGCTACATCTGTCACAGTGTCTGTACCCTAGAGGGGAGACCTCACTGGAGGGTCGCTCAGAAATTCCTCCCTGTTTACAAACAGTTGAAATTGCATTGACTGCCGCCTGTGCAGATGTGAATGACACCCAATACGATACGTGCTGTGAGCGCCCGAGGGGCTCATGATGAGTACCTCTGTTCGTTTATATTAACTAGGAAGAAATTCTTATCAATTCATCACTAACTGACCAAGTTATCAACCAGGAAACAAGGTATGAGACCGGGCCGGGGAGGCGATGAGATCTCTCTTACCCTTCAGCCGCAAAATACGTCGTGCTTAGAAACAATCCTTGCTATCCATTAAACAAACTTGGCAACAGGCAGGCAAGATTTGCTATGAGTGGCAAAGAAGAGCAGAGGGATCTGGTTAAGAGGACATTCCTGGACAGTGAGACATCTTTGTCATGGTGTTTGTACCTCTGCAGCCAATGCTGGTCCTTCAGACAATTTAAGAGAGAGAAATGTGATTGCCAGGATTGCTAGGTTAGGTATGAATAGCAGAGATAAATCCTCAGCATTGCTAGTATTACTTAAATACTATAAACACTCAGGCGTGTATTTTCAATGAGTATTCAGCCAGAGGTCACACGGGTATGTAAACCAAGAGGACACAGTTTATAATTACTGGCAGTTCACAGGGTATATGCACCAAGAAGTATCTCTCAAGATAATATATATATATATATATATATATTATATATATATATATATATATATATATATATATATATATGTCAAAAAGTGCGGATTAGGTAAAACTGGTCAATTAGCAAGAACTCATCTAAAATTAAGTCCTTTCAAAATTTCTCTTATACGTTTAAAGATATATTTTTCATTTATGTTAATGTAGAATTTATAATTTTGTACCAAGAAAACTTTGAAAACCTACCTAACCTTATTACAACAAGGCAATTTAATTTAGCTAACAACTAAAATATTTAGATACGTTAACATTATTTTATTAATAAATAAACACAATGAAATATATTTTTTCGTTATGTTCAGAATGATTTTGAAAATTATTCCTACAAAATTTTCACTTGTCTTATATGGCAAGTGAGTTTATTTAATAAATATAGTTTACTATCGGCATACTATATATATATATATATATATATATATATATATATATATATATATATATATATGTCGTGCCGATTAGGTAAAACTGGTCAATTAGCAAGAACTCATCTAAAATTAAGTCCTTTCTAAAATTTCTCTTATACGTTTAAAGATATATTTTTTTCATTTATGTTAATGTAAGAATTATATAAACTTTGTACCATAGAGAAACTTTGAAAACCTAACCTAAACTTTAGATACAACATTAGTAATTAATATAGCCATGAACAATTTCTAAAATTTATTTCTATGATTAAGCTACTAGTTAAGCAAATAAGTTTATAAACAAACAAATAAATATATTTGTTATGCAGATAGATTTTCATACCATTTATTCTTATATGCGGGTGCAAAATCAGTTTTCTATATATATATATATATATATATATATATATATATATATATATATATATA
>WNWK01004582.1:77500-82500 GCA_009830355.1 Cherax destructor | reverse complement strand
AGGTTACTATTAATGTACCTAAAAAAAACAATGCGGGTAGCAAATTTAATATGCAAAAACTACACGAGTGAGATACTTGGGGAGTAAGTTGTAAGATAATTGGGCAATAGAATGCAGAAACTTGTGATGAAACTTGACAGTAAACGTCAATATGTAATGTTCCACGGAGTGCAAAATATATTGAGGACAAACACGGAAGTGGAATATTATTACTATTTTTTTGTTTTTTTTTGGGGCTAGGAAGTGCTAAGTTCTTAAGGGTCATGCGGTACTCTGGGAATGGGAATGGGAGTGGAGACTAATTAGGTTTCATCAGGGGAAGAGGACGGTAGCTCCAGTTCTTCGAGTCAAGAACCTTTCACCAGTTTCAAGGCATATCCCACCTGCCTGACTTAATATACCTCTGAGTTGCACAAATTAATAGTTCTCTGCATGACAGCTGGCGACTTCCCTCCATCCTCCCTCCCTCTCTGGTAGCCTCCCTCCTTCAGTTCCTCCCACCCTGGCCCACTCCCTGCTCCCTACCCTCCCTCAGTGACTACCTCCACACCACAATGAAGAATCACTCATAAACCTCAAGGTGCTTCTGAACACTGCCATCTGCCGGCGATTTACACTTCGTCCAGACGGTGAACCAAACCAGAAATTAGATATAAAGATATATCTGTCGAAATAACTCACCTCGCCGTGAGTCATTTTTCCCCCAGAATGGAAACGAATAATGCCATAACTGTCCGCGGGGAAGCCAGAAAACAATTTGGGGAGTCACATTTCGTTAGTTCAGCTCCCCCACTTCTACTTTACTTCCATCTCCTTAATCTCATTCCCTCCTCAAACTCCTTCCCTTTCCATTCCCACCCTTTCCTCTCCCATCTCATTGCTAACCACAGCATTGCCTCTCCATCCTCCTTCCTTCTCTCGCCTCCTACCCTCTTCACTAACTCTGCCCACTCTACGACTTATATACACATCCTTCAGGCATCGTACAAGAAACTGACATGCCCATGCATGCAGCACCTGGGCCTGACTCCTGGAATCTGGTATTTGTAAAGAAATGCAAAGCACAGCTTGTACCAGCACTCAGTGTCCTTCGGAGGAGAAGCTTATGTTAAGGTGAAACTCGAGAGGCTTTAGGAAGGGCAGACGTAGCCCCTCTTCACAAACGAGGCAGCAACGTTATGAAAAAACTGACGCGCACAACCCAAGCCAATGTGAGTTTGGAGCAGGATGACCTTGCTGGTCACGACCCCGGGCATGGTTCTAGCACCTTTACTGCTTTTTTATGCTCATAGCAGATAAAATACTATGAAAGTCGCTTCAGTAGAAGATACTGAAAAATTACAAACATATATCACCACCGTCTTCCAATGCGGAAATGAAAATAGCATGATGTTCACTGGTAACAGATTTCACTTGCTTAGATAAAGGAAGATTAAAGAACTCAAATCAAGCACAGAATAAAGAGACCATCTCACGCAGCCTAAGAAGCAGGTAAAACTCTTAGAAATAATAATGACATGTCATGTCATTTAGAGAACACGATAACTGTAGCGAAGGCTATAAAATGGACAGGGTGGATAATGAGAACTTTCAAAACAAGATAAATAATGCCAATGATGTTACTGTTCATGACACTTGTGTTCTCACGTCCTGAACATTACTCAGTGCTCACGGCTCCGTTCAAGGCTGAAAGGATGAGTTGGAAAATGTACAGAGATTGTTAACTACGGGCATAGAGTCAAGAAATTATTTAAACTGCTGGAAACGCCTCAAAGTAATATCTGAAGAAAAGATTCACCTGATAAAATCCACGGAAGATATTGGAGGGCAAGATCACAGATCTACACATTACCATAACTTAGAGATATAGGAGGAAGTGTAAAGTTAATCGAATGAAATGGAGGAGCTCCAGAGGCACAATATGAGAACACTGTCAACCACTGTGCTCCAAGGCTCTCCAACCTGCTACCACCAGATAAGAGAAATATTACAGGAAGAAATGTAGAATTCTTCAAGGGAAAACCGGATTACTACCTCAGCGAAGTGCAAGGTTCAACTAGGCTGTGGTGGTTATGTGCGCCAACGGGACAATAAAAACAACAGCCTGACTGAACAACCCTAATAGCTTAGAAAGTCCTTGAAGTCGGTGGCAGGTATATTTCAGAGGCATATTGATTCTCCCTCCCTTTCCTTCTTCCCCTCTCCATACTCCTCAGTATCATTCTTCTTCCTAAACCCAGTGGAATAAAGCTTTTGGGACAACGTTTCGCCCTCTGAAGACCTTTATCAAGGTTAGAAAAAATGTATGCAGAGCCAAATGTCACGAGGAAGGTTTTTCTCTTTTATATATATATATGTCGTGCCGAATAGGTAAAATTGGTCAATTAGCAAGAACTCATTTAAAATTAGGTCCTTTTTAAAATTTTCTCTTATACATATAAAGACATATTTATGTTAATGTAAAAAATATATTTCACTATGATTATTATTAAATTATTGTAAATTTATTTAAAATATATTTAGTTGGATTAGGCTAAATTAAATTGCGCTTGTTATAATAAGGTTAGGTAAGTTTTCTAAGATTCCCTTGGTATAAAATTAATAATTTTTAAATTGACATAAATGAAAAAATTATATCTTTAAACGCATATGAGAAAATTTTAGACAGGACTTAATTTAAAATGAGTTCTTGCTAATTGACCAATTTTACTTAGTCGGCATGACATTATATATATATATATATATATCCAAGACAAGCCACGGGGGTGGAAATCTTAAGCTCAAGTACTTTTCAGTGCTTCATCAGGAACTGTGCAATGTTGCAAGGGAAGCAACAGAAGAGTACAGCAGCGTGGGTGGCACCAGCCAGCATCTCTCTCTGTATTGCTTGAATCGCTTGTTCGCGATTATTGTTTATATATATATATATATATATATATATATATATATATATATATATATATATATATATATATATATATATATATATATATATATATATATATATATATATATATAGAGAGAGAGAGAGAGAGAGAGAGAGAGAGAGAGAGAGAGAGATGCACAACCACGGGGGAGTTGAATGACAGTTCAAGTCCTTTCGTGTTGCAATCAACACATCAGGAGCTTGCAATGTTGTAACAAAGAGGAGGTCCTAGCAAATACGATCACAGGAAGCGCCTTTGCTTTAGTGAAGCAGAGAGGTTGTAGGCAAGAAGTGCCCCAGGCATACCAATACCCATAGCCAGAAAGATTAAATATTATAGCATTAGAAAAATAGCTTGTTCGCAATTTTTTCATATATTTTTTTTCTTCAACACGTCGGCCGTCTCCCACCGAGGCAGGGTGGCCCAAAAAAGAAACACTTTCACCATCATTCACACATACTCACTGTTTTTTGCAGAGGCGCCCAGATACGACAGTTTAAATGTCACTCCAGTCAATATCCCAAACCCCTCCTTTAAAGTGCAGGCATTTTACTTTCCACCTCCAGGACTCAAGTCCGGCCAACAGGTTTTCCTGAATCTCTTCACAAAATATTACCCTGCTCACACTACAACAGATCGTCAGGTCCCAAAAACCATTGACTCCTTTCACTCCTATCGAACACGCTCACACATGCCCACTGCATGTCCAAGCCTCTTCCACACAAAACCTATTTTACCCCATCTCTCCATCCTTTCATAGGACGACTCATACCCCTCCTCCCTTCAACTACAGATTTATACACCCTCCAAGTCAATCTATTTTGTTTCATCCTCTCTAAATGACCAAACCATCTCAACAACCCTTCTCCATCCCACTGTATAAAAGTTTTAGTAACTACACACTTAATAATTTCCACACTACGAATTCTCTGCATGATATTTACACCACACATTGCCCTTAGACACGACATCTCCACTGCCTCCAGCCTCCTCCTTACTGCAGTATTTACACCCTATGCTTCATCCCACCTATACTCTCGTACATTCCCTTCTTTGCCTCCATGGATAACGTTCTTTGTGTCCACCAGTCACCTTTCTTTTCCTCAAACTTTCTGTGGTTAACCTCGTTCTTCATTAACTCATTTGCTGACAAGTCTACTCCCAAATATCTGAACACATTCACTTTTCCATACTCCCTCCCTACAATGTAATACTCCCTCCCTACAATGTAATACTCCCTCCTACAATGTAATACTCCTCCTACAATGTAATACTCCCTCCCTACAATGTAATACTCCCTCCTTACAATGTAATACTCACTCCCTACAATATAATATTCCCTCCCTACAATGTAATATTCCCTCCCTACAATGTAATACTCCCTCCCTACAATGTAATACTCCCTCCCTACAATGTAATATTCCCTCCCTACAATGTAATACTCCCTCCCTACAATGTAATACTCCCTCCCTACAATGTAATACTCCCTCCTTAAATTGTAATACTCCCTCCCTACAATATAATATTCCCTCCCTACAATGTAATATTCCCTCCCTACAATGTAATACTCCCTCCCTACAATGTAATACTCCCTCCCTACAATGTAATATTCCCTCCCTACAATGTAATACTCCCTCCCTACAATGTAATACTCCCTCCCTACAATGTAATATTCCCTCCCTACAATGTAATACTCCCTCCCTACAATGTAATACTCCCTCCCTACAATGTAATACTCCCTCCCTACAATGTAATACTCCCTCCCTACAATGTAATACTCCCTCCCTACAATGTAATACTCCTCCCTACAATGTAATACTCCTCCCTACAATGTAATACTCCCTCCCTACAATGTAATATTCCATTTTTCTTTACATAACTCGTTTCATCCCCCCCCCCCATCACCCCATCATCACTTTCAACTTTCTTCCTTTACACATCATCCAAACTCGTTCACTAACCTCTGCAACTTCTCTTTAGAATCTCACAAAAGCACGTATCATATATATATATATATATATATATATATATATATATATATATATATATATATATATATATATATATATATAT
>WNWK01004582.1:0-72500 GCA_009830355.1 Cherax destructor | reverse complement strand
CTAGGAACAGGAGCTCTTTAGAAGCATCAAGGTACTCGCCTTGAATGAACAGAATGAACATAAATGCCGTAGAAAACATACAGAAGAATGACACGTTCATCTCTGTATCGTAAATGTTTTCCAAGAAGGTTAAAAGCACTGAATTTACACTATCTAGAAAGACGTGCAATCAGACACATATGATAGTATACAGATGAAGAACAGAAATAAAGGGGGACGTGAATAAGGTACTTAAAATGTCCATGAATGAACTCTAAATTGCTAGACAAATATAAATTTGTCTAATAATTTACAGTTCAATATTTTGTCAAGAGAAGTATACCGAGTATATTCACAAAAAAAGCGTTAAATAAGTCAATGAAGCGCGTACTCTGGCTATATTTAAAAGTAGACGAGACATATATATGGTAGAAAATAACAAAAAGGCACAATACCGTGACTGGAACAATACACAAATAACCCTCACATAATAGAGAGAAGCTACCCTCAGTGGGCCCCCCAGCTCTCCTGCAGTGCTCCTCTTTCTTGGTCTTTGACTGACTCCACTTTTACTACTACCTCTCTACTTCCTTTCCTATTACCTCTCTTGTCCCGTCCCTGTCTGCTGACCTATATATACTCCCTCCTTCTCTCTTTTCTGTTAGTGTGACTTTGTAAATGGTCCAAGTCGGACGGAAACGTCGTCGTAGCTCCTCTCTACGTGCGGGTTATTTGTGTATATGGTGGTAATATTTAGGTATTAGTAGAACCTGTCTAACATAGGTCAGTGGACCTATGTTAGACAGGTTCTCGTTTTCTCAACTCTCCAGAGGTTATAGACAGAAGAAATCGATCTGTAAATAAATGTATTTCTCTCTAAAACTTGGTTTACAGATGTACAATAAATATACAAACAAATAAGTAGCTAGCAGTCCCATAACACATGACTTAGTACATAAATTAGAATGTACAGTTGGCTTTATATTAGGTATGGGGGCTTTAGGAACAAGTAAGGGAGGGGGTCTATCTTCAAGGAGCCTCTCAGCAAAGCATGCAACAGGCAGTCAATGGCTCTGCAAATTACATAAGAAAAACAAAGATACACAGCCAATTTTAGAGACTTTGTCACTAGAGCAAAGAAGAGCATGATACCTCGCATGCTTGGGTTGGTTAGACCAGAGTTCGCTGGAGATGGCTGCGAGGCACAGAGGTGGTCTTTCCGGCCGCAGGAATGTCAGTAATCCACAACGACGGATGGTACTCCGAAGAAAAGGAATGCGAAAGGCCGCACACGAGGTGAAACTAGAGTGCTGCGGATACTTCCTGGTGGAGGGCAGCAGCAAGTCGTATTTTTTCTTGCGGGAGAGATGCAATTGACTGCGGCGACGCTAATACACCCTGTGTCAAAGTAAGTTCTCCTCCAGCGCCTCAGCCAGTGACACAACTGAGTCTTCTGAGATCAGAACTCCCAACAACAAACTGAGTTCACGTTATTGAGAAAACTTAGCTGATTGTCCTCGACATGTAAAGAAAATCACAGATTGTTAAGTAAACGTACCACACACACAACATAAACGCTACACTGAGAGCAGAGCGGGGAGCTGTGGTACCACCCACGTCTCACACTGATCCACCTTAAAACATCACATTGTCACCTTTATGACTTTAAACTGTACATTCACATAAACACAGATTTGTACATGTTGAAGGAGAGGAGACATCACAGCAGCACACGAGGGGGCACGACCCCGGGGGCCCCTCACTCACAGGGTGCAGGCCACACCCTTGGCCCCAATTGTATACAAGGGGCGTGAGGGCCCCTCTCACTAGTGTAGGCCCGTCGTGGCTCCCAAGCCCCGCGCGTAGAGAGAATAGGGGTTGTAGTAGGCTGACAGTGGGTGAGGAGGTAGGCCTGTGAGAGAGGCTGTGAGGGCAGAGGCAGGGAGAGGTGCTGTAGGCGGCAGGTGAGAGAGGGGCGGCTTGGCGTAGGGGTGATACCGAGCTGCAGAGAGTGGTGAGAGGGGCGGGGTTGGGTAGCCACGAGGAAGGTGACCAGCCAGCAAGGGGTGGTGCAGGGCGTGCAGAGTGAGGCTGGACTCAGAGCTGGAGAGGTTGGTATGGGTCCTGAGGTGCTGCAGCAGGTCCTCGGAGGTGGAGAAGCGCTTCCCGCAGTAGGTGTCTCCCGCTATCCAGTTACACACATAGGGGTGATGTGATCCCCCAACCAGGCCAGGAGGTGGGTACAGCCCGCTCCTGCGAATAAACGAGCAAGGCTCAAAAAACATATTTATGGAGTGGAAAAAAGGCTAAATAATTATACAGCAAATGCTTTTAATGAACTTTTCATCTCTCATTTAAGAAACAATCGAAACACGATCATTTATACATGAAATTAGAAAATTAAACAATAACAATCCAAGAGAAACAAAATTAGTATTGAAAAAAGCACGTTTGCAAAAAGAGCTTTTGAGACTGTTTCGTGCGTTAAGATCTTTGTCAAGTCATACAGAAGATTCATATTGCAAGTACATATTTACTGGTAGTAGAGAAAGAGGTGAGCTGAGGAGCGTGATGACTAACATGTCATGACTGCCTTAGTTCTGTATGGATTTATTGCCAAGAATGTCTCTGTACTGTGGTTAGGCGTGTTGGTAGTTTAGGTGTGGAAAGTTCAAAGAGCTACAGGTTTATTTCAGTCACTCGCGTATTCATCTGATGAAAACCCGTGTCAGGAGATACTGTGTTGTTTCCAGATCAATAAACCGCAATGACTATATGAAGTGATCAAGATCTTACAAGATCGGAATGTCCCAATAAAAGCTCGTCCTGCAAACGCGTCATTTTCTCATTACTGTCGGCAGTACGACATTTAAATCTAAAATTATTATTACAGTATGTATATAGAAGATATATTTACCGAAATACTATCTCTTTTTCCAGAGAAAAAAAATAATGACAAAATCCAGATTCGATTTTTAAGTCGCGACAAATTAAATGAATACAAAAAGCAAAGACTACGTGATAAGATCTTCCCTATGTAAAAGCTTCATCAAGTCAATGACTATTAAATCAGTGACTTGATAAAGCTTTGCACCTGTACCTTTCTCTTCAGGGCAAACTAATGTGTTGGCTACTCACAATGATGATGCTGGTAGTGAGGGCAGGAGACCGGGCAGCGCCGCAAGGTTCTTGGTGTAAGCGTTGATCTGCGCACACTGCGTACAACCTGGCGGACAGGTACCATTGACCACCTGGGCAGCGTGAGCGTTGATCTGACAGCCAGTACAGTAAGGGTCGCGACATACGGGCACCACTGTCTCGCTGCCGCTGCTGGTCTTCACTCTGGCGTAACCTATGTACGGGCTGGAGAGTGCTGCCGCCGTGCTGCTCGGCACCTGATTAATGCACAAAGTGTGGGTTAGCAGGTTAGCATACCATACACTGCAACACAAGCTATAAAGGTGTGTGTGTGTTATATATATATATATATATATATATATATATATATATATATATATATATATATATATATATATATATATATGTCGTGCCGATTAGGTAAAACTGGTCAATTAGCAAGAACTCATCTAAAATTAAGTCCTTTCTAAAATTTTCTCTTATACGTTTAAAGATATATTTTTTCATTTATATTAATGTAAGAATTTATAATTTTGTACCAAGAGAAACTTTGAAAACCTACCTAACCTTATTACAACAAGCGCAATTTAATTTAGCCTAACCCAACTAAATATATTTTAGATACGTTAACATTAATTTAATAATAAACAAACACAATGAAATATATTTTTTCTTTATGTTCAGAATGATTTTGGCGAAATTATTGCATACACAAATTTTCACTTGTCTTATATGGCAAGGTGCAGCGTTGCTCATTAAGCCAAAATCAGCAGTTTACCTAATCGGCACGACAATATATATATATATTATATATATATATATATATATATATATATATATATATATATATATATATATATATATATATATATATATATATATATGTGTGTGTGTGTGTGTGTGTGTGTGTGTGTGTGTCGTGCCGATTAGGTAAAACAGGTCAATTAGCAAGAACTCATCTAAAATTAAATCCATTCTAAAATTTTCTCTTATACGTTTAAAGATATATTTTTTTCATTTAAGTTAATGTAAGAATTTATAATTTTGTACCAAGAGAAACTTTGAAAACCTACCTAACCTTATTACAACAAGCGCAATTTAATTTAGCCTAACCCAATTAAATATATTTTAGATACGTTAACATTAATTTAATAATAAACAAACACAATGAAATATATTTTTTTCTTTATGTTCAGAATGATTTTGGCGAAATTATTGCATACACAAATTTTCACTTGTCTTATATGGCAAGGTGAGCGTTGCTATTTAAGCCAAAATCGCAAGTTTTACCTAATCGGCACGACATTTATATATATATATATATATATATATATATATATATATATATATATATATATATATATATATATATATATATATATATATTTGTGTGTGTGTGTCGTGCCGATTAGGTAAAACAGGTCAATTAGCAAGAACTCATCTAAAATTAAATCCATTCTAAAATTTTCTTTATACGTTTAAAGATATATTTTTTCATTTAAGTTAATGTAAGAATTTATAATTTTGTACCAAGAGAAACTTTGAAAACCTACCTAACCTTATTACAACAAGCGCAATTTAATTTAGCCTAACCCAACTAAATATATTTTAGATACGTTAACATTAATTTAATAATAAACAAACACAATGAAATATATTTTTTTCGTCATGTTCAGAATGATTTTGGCGAAATTATTGCATACACAAATTTTCACTTGTCTTATATGGCAAGAAGAGCGTTGCTATTTAAGCCAAAATAGCAAGTTTTACCTAATCGGCACGACATATATATATATATATATTATATATATATATATATATATATATATATATATATATATATATATATATATATATATATATATATATATTAGAGGAATAAGTCTATTTAGTATACCTGGTAAAATGTATGGTAGAGTTATTATTGAAAGAATTAAGAGTAAGACAGAGAGTAGGATAGCAGATGAACAAAGAGGCTTTAGGAAATGTAGGGGATGTGTAGACCAAGTGTTTACAGTAAAACATATAGGTGAACAGTATTTAGTTATGGGTAAAGAGGTTTTTGTGGCATTTATGGATCTGGAAAAGGGGTATGACAGGGTGGATAGGGGGCAATGTGGCAGATGTTGCAAATGTATGGAATAGGAGGTAGGTACTGAAAGCAGTGAAGAGTTTTTACGAGGAGAGTGAGGCTCAGGTTAGAGTATGTAGGAGAGAGGGAGATTATTTCCCAGTAAAAGTAGGCCTTAGACAAGGATGTGTGATGTCACCATGGTTGTTCAGTATATTTATAGATGGGGTTGTAAGAAAAGTGAATGCTCGGGTGTTGGCAAGAGGTGTGGGGTTAAAAGATAACTAATCTAACACAAAGTGGGAGTTGTCACAATTGCTTTTTGCTGGTGACACTGTGCTTTTGGGAGATTCTGAAGAGAAGTTGCAGAGGTTGGTGGATGAGTTTGGTAGGGTATGTAAAAGAAGAAAATTGAAAGTGAATATAGGAAAGAGTAAGGTGATGAGGATAAAAAAAATTAGGTGATGCAAGATTGGATAATCAGATTGGAGGGAGAGAGTATGGAGGAGGTGAATGTATTCAGATATTTAGGAGTGGACGTGTCAGCAAATGGGTCTATGAAAAATGAGGTGAATCATAGAATTAATGAGGGGAAAATGTCACTTAGGAGACAAAGAACTTTGTCCAGGGAAGCAAAGAGGGGAATGCATAAGAGTATAGTTATGCCAACGCTCTTATATGGGTATGATACATGGGTGGTGAATGTTCCAACAAGGGAAGGCTGGAGGCAATGAAGATGTCATGTCTGTGGGCAATGTGTGATGTGAATATAATGCAGAGAATTCGTAGTTTGGAAATTAGGATGTGTGGGATTACCAAAACTATTTTCCAGAGGGCTGAGGAGTTGTTGAGGTGGTTTTTACATGTAGAGAGGGTGGAACAAAATAGAATGACTTCGAGAGTATATAAATCTGTAGTGGAGGGAAGGCAGGGTAGGGGACGGCATAGGAAACGTTGGAGGGAGGGGGTAAAAGAGGTTTTGTTTGTGAGGGGCTTTGACTTCTAGCAAGCATGCGTGAGCGTGTTAGATAGGAGTGAATGGAGACAAATGGTTTTTAGGACTTGACGTGCTGTTGGAGTGTGAGCAAGGTAACATTTATGAAGGGATTCAGGGAAACCGGCAGGGCGGACTTGAGTCCTGGAGATGGGAAGTACAGTGTCTGCACTCTGAAGGAGGGGTGTTAATGTTGCAGTTTTATAACTGTAGTGCCCATATGATTTTTTTTTCTTTTTCGGGCCACCCTGCCTTGGTGGAAGAAGGAGGCCGATGTGTTAATAATATATATATATATATATATATATATATATATATATATACAGTGGTACCTCTACTTACGAGCAAAATTCGTTCCAGTCGGCTATTCAAGTGCCGATACCGAAGGAATTTTTTCCCATTATAAATAATGAAAATTAGGTTAATCCATTTCAGACCCCCAAAAATACATTTACAAAAGCACCTACAAAAATACACTTACATAATTGTTCGAGTTGGGAGCTGCTCGTAAGTAGAGGTACCACTGTATATATATATATATATATATATATATATATATATATATATATATATATATATATATATTATGTAGTAGCGGTTTATTTAGGGTAGGGTGTATATAGGGTTATACATAAAGTTGAGTGAATATTGTGGTATTTTAAAGTGTATATGCGTGTCTTTATCTACATACACAAAAACGAGTGTTTTTACGAGCAAATTTATTATTATTATTATTACATTCATGAGGAAGTGGTAAACACACACGGGTGGGATACAGCACCGCCGCTTGATGATCTCCATGGGTTTAATTCTATCCCATTAATTATTAATAATAATTTCTGTGCACAAGACGTGGGGAAGCGTCCAATAAATTTCAATGCTGTATTGAATGGGGCATAATCTTTTAATGGAAAAAGCAAAATGTAAAGAAGAATGAAAGATAAATGGAGCTGAGGAATTGTAGCCAACAAAGAATTTGTGATGGATGAATAACTTGGGGGGAGTGGACGAGGGAGGGGGAAGGGAAGGGGAAGGGAGAAGCAATGAGCAATGTATATAGCCACTTGGCAAGACTAAGACTCGTGTGGGCACCTCTTACAGCTGCTACCACTGGCTCGCAGCTCGGCGTCTTCAAAGTACGCATAAAGGAATAATAGTTTTTTTTTTACCCCCCAATTAAACTGTACCTTGAAACACCCAAGAAAAAGAGGGGATATCACTAATAGCGTTTCGACTATTTGGGTGGTATTGTATTGCCCTTAGGCGGTGATACACGAACCATACGGGTTTAACGAATGTTTTACTACTACTACTACTACTACTACTACTAATAATAATAATAATAATAATAACAATAATAATAGTAATTTAGATGAAGCATTTGTACCGTGAAGGTGGAACCCTATTTTTTTTTTTTAAGTGACGAGTTTTCTCCTTTTCAACCTTATCTATGACCAACATATTTTCCCTAACATACAAAACATTACATTTACGGGAAGTGTTAAAACTGTAGGGAACAGGTGGCAAACAAGTTCGATCTATGGAAGCGGAGAACACGCCCAATTCTTTTGATCAAGATCCCTTCACCGGCATCAAAGGCCCCTCCCTCCCTTGTGGGGAAGAAAAACTCGAAGAAAATAAATTATTGCATGAGCGAGTCTGTGACAAATAAAAAAAATCAGTAAATGAGCGCACATCACTCAGGAGTCAAAAAAAAAAAAAGTCCAAATACCGTGGCTGGAACATTTCACAAGTAAGCCATAAATCGAGAGCGATGTGCGTGTGTTCTTAATGACGCACTAAAGAGGTGTGAGTCATTCTGGGCAAGGAGTGACAAGAGGATCAATTTTCTGTACGCCAAACAGTCTGGTGTCTGACCAATCAGGTTATGTAGGGTAAACAATAATTGAAAATGAAAGCTGGAGGTTTCCGTCACATACCTTGACCTGAAATCGGTTGTGGTTTTTCTCATTTTTTTTTTTACTCGCAAGGTGATAGTGGTCAGGAGGTAAGAAAAGGTCCAGTTCTCATTCAAAATGTGTGAGTGGGGAATGTTATAGGAGGTGCTTGCTTACCTTGGCTGTGAGTGCTGAGAGGCCAGCTGCGCCGAGGGGGTCGAGACCCAAGGCCAGGTGGGGGTAGAGACTGGGAGCCAGCTTGTACGCAGCCAGGGGATCCTTACTAAGGTCGCACAGGCCAGAGAATGTGTGAGATAATGAAGAAACCTTTGGCGTGACTGGGGAGGAGACTCTGGGGGAGAGCGACGACGCTGATGATGTCGCTGGCTCCCGGTTACGCGACGATGACCGCCCACTTTCGCTACTTCTCGACGACGACCGTTCCGCGCTGGGTTGGCTTCCGGCGAGGGAACGTGAACTGGGGGAGGTCCTTTTGGGACTCACTCGGTCATCATCTTCCTTCTTCTCGTAAGGCTTGAAAGAAGATGTGGTGGTGGTGGTGGTGGCCTTAGTCTCGCCCGACGGCGAAACAGCAAGTGAGGTGCCCGGAGACTTTGTCCCTGGGGAGGATTTGCCTTTGCTACTGGTCTTCTCAACTGGAGGAATGGTACCTTTCTGGGACAGATCCGCGCCGATGGAGGAGCAAGTTTGTGCCAACAGTGCCAGGGGAGACTTCTTTGCATCCAGCTGTAAACAGAAAAATTATAATCTTATAGTTCGTGTGGTACCGATACAGAAAAAGATGTTCTAGGGAATCTTAAGAGCATAGGGAACATAAATTAGTGGTGAGTGTCTTTGTGACTTTCTGAGGTCATAAGGAATATGAGATAATGTAACTTCAGAAATATTTCTTTGATACTGTTACATTCCTCTTTGAATTCTGGTCTGCATATCCTATAGGTGTCCGGAAAAAAAAATGTGATCAGGACACCTGTTTTTTGTTTTTGGAGTGACAAGTAGACAAATAGTGTATGTCATTTTTAGCTGGTTAGTTAACTACAGACCTGAAAATATAGGGAATCACTGAATAAGGACTTCAAGAAACAAGAGTGTGTTTTCTGAAGTGAATTGTTTTGAAAGTTCAAAACAGTTTAAAGTGTTACGAAGGTGCATATGGAAACGGACCATTTTTTGTAACAATTCTGGGCAGCATAATGTGGATGGTAATGCGTCGATAATGTCCTGATCATAACTCCAGATTATCTCGAGTCCATCAAGTCCTCGTAACGAGAGGAGAGAGAGAGAGAGAGAGAGAGAGAGAGAGAGAGAGAGAGAGAGAGAGAGAGAGAGAGAGAGAAACTATTTCGAGATTTATTCACAAAGATTATTACTATAATACTGACAGATATTTGACATAACAGATAAGAGGATACAATCTTTTGTTTAAAACAGAATATTAACTATATAAAGTATCAAGCTTGGCTATTTCTCAGTTAAAAAAAATAGTTGATGCTTCATACATAATTTTGCTATTATTATTCTTGTCAAGTGGGATATAAAGCAGTACTTCCCGGACCCGGGATGGGTTACCAAATTATGGTCTTCATGGTACAGTAGACTACGTTTGAGAGAGAATTTTAGTACTAATCGCTCTTTTTTTTAAAGTTATTGTTTAATCGGCATAGGTATATCTTTGTAAAATAAATATAACCTTTTGTGACCCATTAATGTTAAGTTTTCATTCAGATGGCACCAGTGCCACCATAAGCCTGATTGGTCAGGCTATTGGCTATTGGTAGACAGAGGAAGGAGCCATTACCATTCCCAGAGCTGAATGATCCACAGGCATTTGGTTCTTCATGAAATACTATACAATGACACTAACCTCTCCTCCGTTTCTCCATTATATTCCCCCACGAAGCCTCAAGCATCGGCCTAATTAATCCTTGCTTGGTTCTCACGTAATTTCCCTATGGCACTGATGAAGTATCTTTAAATGATTGCAAAAAACTTTTAGCTGATCTTTTTAACACTTCTCAAGTATACATACATACATACTATATATAATATATATATATATATATATATATATATATATATATATATATATATATATATATATATATATATATATATATATGTGTGTGTGTGTGTGTGTGTGTGTGTGTGTGTCGTGCCGAAAAGGTAAAACTTGAGATTTTGGCTTAAATAGTAACGATCTTCTTGCCGAATAAGGCAAGCGAAATTTTGTGTATGCAATAATTTCGCAAAAGTCATTCTGAAGCTAACGAAAAAATATACTTCCTTGTGTTTGTTTATTATTACTGTAAACTTATCTAAAACACATTTAGTTGGATTAGGCTAAATTAAATTGCGTTTGTTATAATAAGGTTAGGTAAGTTTTCTAAGGTTCTTTTAGTATATTACATTAACATAAATGAAAAATATATATCTATAAACGTATAAGAGCAAATTTTAGAAGGGACTTAATTTTAAACGAGTTCTTGCTAATTGACCAGTTTTATCTATTCGGCAAGATGATATATATATATATATATATATATATATATATATATATATATATATATATATATATATATATATGCAAAAAGATCACAGTAAACAGGTGATATCATAATATGCAAAACAACCACTATTTTTTCATAATGGTTGTTTTGCATATATATATATATATATATATATATATATATATATATATATATATATATATATATATATATATATGACAACTCACCATTCACTCTTGATAATAACACTAGAACCTACTCTCAGAATCTTGGAAAGCAGCACAATTGAACAAATGACTTGATAAGATCCAGTTTATCACCAATTGATGTATATTTTAATATCCTATAACTTATGCATTTTATTGCGTTGTAGAAAATGTCACCGTAATAAAACCTTAACAGGATTAATCGACTGTAAAATGTGAACTACTTTAATACAGGTTCTAGCAGGAAAATGTGAGCCGAATATGCACACCGGCAAGGGTGTTTTCTGCCGAATAAGAAGAATGAACGTTTGTTTTTGTCATATGTGGAAATCAAGGTGAAAATAGCTAAAAATATATATATATATATATAATTGATTTTAAGCTATATTAAATAAATTTAAAACTGACTTATGCTTTATATATAGCACAATTTAGCTAAAAACTTTAGTTAAGTTAGGCGAGGTTTCTAAATTAGGTTTTGTCGAAATATATTATTTTTATATCATTGTCAAGGGAAAAAACATATCTATCAATATGTAAAAACATTTTTTGAAAAAAGTCCAATTTTTAAGGGAGTTCGGCCTATTCGGTAAATTCAGCTTATTAGGCACCACACACACACACACACACACACGTAGGAACATTTTAATTTTCTGATGCCCCTGAACCGTGGCATTATCGAGGTAAAGGTGTCAAGGCTCACGGAATACGGGTGTACCTTCCTTGAACTGCATCGCCACAGATCAGATGATTCTGCAAGATATGATTGTTTAACGAAACTTGTACGAAACATTTTAGCTGCCAGTAGTGTTACTGTGTACTTGTGTAGTATACTTAGATAATCCCAGCTACGTTATAGATAGGCTTCGCGGCCTATCTATCAATGTTACTAACATTGTCACTAGTTTATTATTTTGAAGTTTCCGTAAAAAATGTATTTTTTAAAAGGTTATCACAGTAAAACTGTTATTTCCATTCAATAAGCATATTATATATAAATAATTATTCGAAAAAACTCCAAACCCATATGGGTCATGAGGCACTTAGTGAACATAAGAGTTGCTAGTGCTATGTTACTCTTGATAATGTGAATGAACATCCTTTACTTATCCGCTGGTTTTTCTGTCTTCTAATGTCGTTAGGTTCACTTTCTTTAGTCGCCTCCTTGGCTCTGTAACAAGGTTTGATGGATACCTCTGCACTGTCTCCAGGGACTTAATGTGCTTTATCAGGTGTGGGTTCCATGATGGTGATGCATACTACAAAATGAGCCTTACACATATTGTATAAAGGGTCTGAAACGACTCTTTGCTGATATTCCTGAAGGTTACTCTTCGATTTGCCAGGCGAGTATTGGCTGTAGAGATTATATGCTTGCTGTGTGATTGGCGATTGTGTAAGACACTATGCTCACCCCTAGGTATTTTTCTGATTTTTGCAGCCTCTATTTCCAGACTCTATACTCCGTGTCTGGTCTTCTTGCGCCATCCTCAGTCCTCATAACTTTGCATTTGCTGGGGATGAACGCAAGTAACCACTTATCTCATTATTTTCTCTATTACTTTACATAGTATGCATGCCAATAATACTGGTCTCTTGTTCAGCACCTCTTGCCCGTCTATTTTCTTAATAAATGTTGGGACTACATTCGCTGTCTTCAAGATCTCTGGCAACTGTCCCTTATCCACTGAGTTGATGAAGAGCTTAATTAATCAGTGGTTCACACAGTGCTTCTGCTTCCTCTCGCAGAATTCATGGTGACACCTTGTCAGCTCCCGTTGCCTTTGATATACCCAGTTTTAATTTTTCTTTTTTTTCACTTCTTTCCCTGCGGTGTAAATGGTGTCCACTGTTCAGTATTTGTTATTGTACCCTTTTACCTTGGCTTTCTGGTAATGCCTCAGTTACCACTGAGAACACATTTTAACCGTTTTGCTTAATAATTCGCACTTTTTTTGTGAGCTCCCCTTCTCATTCCTTCAATTAAAACATCTGCTGTATTTACTGCTGTCTTTCTTTTGATGTGGCTGGAAGAATATGTGAGCCAGCAGGCTGTCAACAGCAACAGCCAGGCAAGCAGCAGACAAGCCTGGCCAAAGGATGAGCAGCACGAGTACGAAAAATCTCGAAACCGGCTTCGAATTATAGACCAATTAGCCTAACCTCCAATGTGGGGAAATTGATGGAATCGATAACTGCGGAGGCTATTGGAATCCACCTTGAAAGACCATAACTTGATCAATGAATCTCAGCACGGTTTTACAAAGGGGCGTTCCTGCCTTACGAATTTACTTTTTTTTTCACTGAGGTATTCGAGGAGGTAGATCATGATAATGAATATGATATTATGTATATAGATTGGAGTGTGTTAAGGAAAGTAGAGGAACACGAAATAGAATTTTTTTCCTGGATAGATGTGTGGGTGACAGATGGGCAAGAGAGTGTTTGCATAAATGGGAAGAAATCGGGGTGGAGGCGTGTCACTAGCAAGCAGTGTTCTACAGGGGTCAGTGCTGGGCCATTTGTTGTTCAAAATATACATAAACGACATAGATGAGAAGCAAGTCTGCCGATGACACCAAATTAGGTCATTGAATTAATTCTGACGAGGACACTAGAGTACTACAGGAAGATCTGAATAGACTAATGCAGTTGTCATAGAAGTGGCAGATGCAGTTTAATATAGACAAATGCAAAATCCTCACTCTGAATGCGAAAAAAAAATAGGAGTTCTGGTTAGCAGTAATCTAAAACCAAGACAACACTGTGTAAGTGTTCGCAATAAAGCGAATAGAATTCTTGGCTTCATGTCAAGAAGTATAAATGACAGAGCCCCAAGGTTGTTCTTCAACTCTATATATCGTTGGTGAGGCCTCATTTAGAATATGCTACGAAGTTCTGGTCACCGTACTGCAGATTGAACATAAATGCGCTGGAAAACGCACAGAGAAGGATGACCAAGTTGATCACTTGTATCAGAAATCTTTCCTACAAGGATAGACTGGGTAAAGTGAATCTGCATTACCTAGAAAGACGCAGAATTGATATGTATAAATGGAAAACAGGAATAAAGGGGATGTAAATAATTCGAGATAAAAATATCCAACTAAGCCAGGACTCGTAGCAATGGGTTCAAGATGTAAGCTTTTAGATTTAGGCCAGTAGGCCTATAGCAGTGCTCCTTCCTTCTTAAGCGGATGTGACTTGGACCTGCCAAGCATGAACCAGTAGTTCTGCTGCAGTGCTCCTCGATGTTAATGCCCTGACATTCAAACTCAACAACACGGAATCGTCAATCAGATTTCATGGAGGAAGATGATGAACTCTTCCTGGATGTCCCGCTTTATTGGAAATTTATTGGAAATCTGCAAACAAGCACGATTTTTAACACTTACATTACGATTCTAGACCCAAAAGCGGCGTCATCAGCTTTTTCCCGAGGGATTATAGGAATTTAAGGCCCGAGTTTCTCGACGAATATTCCCATATTTGTTGTCAGTTTACCCAGTTTCATTTTCCTTCCCATTAAATCGATTGCAGAGTCAAGAGTGTGACAAAGTTGCAAGCAACATGCAATAATATTGGTAGAATTACCTAGAATATATTAGGTAAAAGGACACAAGTGCAACTAATGTGACATTTTATTGTGGCAACGTTTCGCTCTCCAGGAGATTTGTCAAGCCGTTACAAACAATACATGGACACAGAGGGTATGTATAGGCTTAGAGTGAGGTATGATACTAGTGGTAGTAGCAGTAGTAATATAAGTTGTAGTAGTAGTGCAAAATTAGTTGCACTTGTCTCCTTTTACCTAACATATTGTCGGTAATTCTACCAACATTAATACATATAGGTTGCAACATTCACCACCCATGCTTCACACCCATATAAGAGCGTTAATATAACTATACTCTCATACATTCCCCTCTTTGCTTAGATGGACAAAGTTCTTTGTCTCCACAGACTCCTCATTGCACCACTCACCTTTTTTTCCCTCGTCAATTCTATGATTCACCTCATCTTTCATAGACCCATCTGCTGACATGTCCACTCCTAAATATTTGAATACATTCACCTTCTCCATACTCTCTCCCTCCAACTTGATATCCAATCTTTCGTTACCTAATTTTCTTGTCATCCTCATCACCTTACTCTTTCCTATATTCACTTTCAATTTTCTTCTTTTACATACCCTACCAAACTCATCCACCAACCTCTGCAACTTCTCTTTGAAATCTCCCAAAAGCACAGTGTCATCAGCAAAGAGCAACTGACAACTCCCATTTTGGTTTAGATTCTTTAACCCCACACCTCTTGCCAACATCCGAGCATTCATTTCTCTTACAAACATGGTGACATCACACATCCTTGTCTAAGGCCTACTTTTACTGGGAAATAATCTCACTCTCTCCTACATACTCTAACCTGAGCCTCATTATCCTTGTAAAAACTTTTCTCTGCTTTCAATAACATACCTCCTATTCCATATATTTGCAACATCTGCCACATTGCTCCCCTATCCACCCTGTCATACGCCTTTTCCAAATCCATAAATGCCACAAAAACCTCTTTACCCTTATCTAAATACTGTTTACCTATATATTTCACTGTAAACACTTGGTCTACACCCCCCTCCCTCCTACATTTCCTAAAGCCTCTTTGTTCATCTGCTATCCTACTCCCCGTTTTACTCTTTAATTTTTTCAATAATAACTCTACCATACACTTTACCAGGTACACTCAACAGACTTATTTCCCTTTAATTTTTGCATTTTCTTTGTCCCCTTTGCCTTTATACAAAGGAACTATGCACGCTCTCTGCCAATCCCTAGGTACCTTCCCCTCTTTCATACATTTATTAAATAAAAGTACCAACCACTCTTAAATTATATCCCCACCTGCTTTTAACATTTCTATCTTTATCCCATCAATCCCAGCTGCCTTACCCCCTTTCATTCTACCCACTGCCTCACGAACTTCCCCCACACTCACAACTGGCTCTTCCACACTCCTACGAGATGTTATTCCTCCTTGCCCTGTACACGAAATCACAGCTTCCCTATCTTCATCAACATTTAACAATTCTTCAAAATATTCCCTCCATCTTCCTGATACCTCTAACTCTCCATTTAATAACTCTCCTCTCCTATTTCTGACATTCACCACACTAAAGCAAACGGGTATAGATTTTTACCCTTTATTTGTTACATAATATTCACACCGCACACTGATCCCAGATATGAGATATATATCATCTTCACAGTCTGCAGCCTCTTCATTGCAACAGGAAGACAATACCTCACACCCACAAAAGTGCAATCTTGCTTCGATTCATAACTGTTACTTCAAAAGAGTCGTTATTTTAACTGCCTTTCTCTTCTCTATGAGTCTCTCAATCACCGACAAATCTACTACCAAATATTTAAATACTCCTCCATACTCTTTCCTTCCAATCTAATTCATAACACTGGTTTACAAACTATGAACAATTTTGAGTTTCGGATAAAAAAAAAAGAAGGTATTTCACAGTACTGTTATTGAGGTGCTGAGAACGAATGTGACCATGTTAGATAAAGGACACAAGTGCAGCTAATGCGACATTTTATTGAGACAACGTTTCGCTCTCCAGGAGCTTTGTTAAACCGGTAACGGCTTGAAAAACCCGTTACCGGCTTTTACCTAACATATTGTGGGTAATTCTACCAACATTATTACGAATGTGACCATAATAACAATCGACAGGTCAAAGGAAATTGTGTGTATATATATATATATATTATATATATATATATATATATATATATATATATATATATATATATATATATATATATATATATATATATATATATATATATCGTTTAAACAGTTATTCATTGTGGCTATAGAAAAATGTATATATAGTTTAAACAATTACTTAGTTAATTTGAATCAGGATCCTTCCCTTGTACAGTTTTACTCTTCCATATCTTTAGAATTAGAGCCAATTTGAATTTTAATAATTTCCGAATTCAGCGACCCCAAATCAGTAAAGAATGAACTGTTTCATTTCCGATTATCTTTTATTGCAGTAGATCAATGGAATCTTTCACTGCCCAGAATTCTCCTTACTCTCACCATCTTGCTTCGTTTACGGCGTTTCTTTTCATTCCTTTTCACACACCCTTCTTAACTTCCAATAACATCTGAACATTTTCCCCTTCCCCTACCAGAGTCTCCACGTAGAACAATGTCATAGAGCAACTGTGACAATGTCATAGAGCAACTGTGACAATGTCATAGAGCAACTGTGACAATGTCATAGAGCAACTGTGACAATGTCATAGAGCAACTGTGACAATGTCATAGAGCAACTGTGACAATTTAAACTTCGTTCCACTCTACAATTATTTTTTTCTAGTTCACACCCTTCCTTTATGGTCTACCATTCCCATCTTTCACATCAGCATCTGGAGATGCGAAAGGCAACTCTGACATTACACATCCCTGTCTAAGGCTAGTTTTTAATGAAAAAAATATTTCCTTCTATCTTATATACCTTTCGTCTCTCACTCCCCAAATAAATACTTTACATATTTTATCAATTTGGCATCTGATCTGGACATGTTTATCACCAGCCACATCGATTCCTTATCTACCCTACTACCTTTGATGAGTTTCGAGAGTCTTTCTATTCCCGGTTCCCGGCCATAGAACAGATTCGTCTGGTGGTAGCCTGGTCAACGAGGCTGTTGTTGCTGGAAGCCCGCTACCCCACATATCCATCACAGCCTGGTTGATCTAACACCTGGTAAAGATACTTCTCTGGCTTTCTCTTGAAGACCTTACACTTGTTCCAGAAGTGTTTCTGATATCTTCTAGTAAAATGCTGAATAATCTGGGACCACGGATGTTGATACAGTGTTCCCTTATTGTGTCCACCGCACCCCTACTTCTCAGTGGGTTTATTTTGCACATCCCTTCCCCTATATCTTTCGCTCCAGTATGTTCTTATGGCAGTGTGTAGATTTGGGATCAAGCCCTCGCGTACTTTCCAGGTATATATTATTATGTATCTCTACTCATTCCTATTCATAAATACAACAAAGTTCTCTTTACTCTGATCTAAGTATAACTAGGATAGACATTAACACAATGTTGATAAATATCACGTCTTCCCTTATTGAATGCAAATTGTTTTCTGACAATACTACCTTTGGACTTTCAAATTTTCTTTGATAATTTTGTCAAACCTTTAATCCAGTATACTAAGTGGAAAAACCTCCAAATAATTCTCACACTCTCGGGGCCCCTTTTCTCATTTTAGCAAAGTAAGCTTAAATGCACCAAGCCTTTCACAGCAAAATTCCCACCTGCTTTCACAGTATTTGAAGTCCTAATCCCATTCATCCCGGCTGTTTTACCCTCTTAACATGTTCACTGCTTCAACTATTTCCTTCATACTCATCTATGGCTCTACTCTCTTCTAACAAATCCCATTTTTTTCTAGCCCCTTGCGTGAAATTTATTATCTATTTTTCATCACCCTTGTTTACCAACAATATATACGCCATCTCTCCAGTATCTGAACCTCCCCTTCTAACATCTCACCTATCATTCTTAGTTGCTAAGTTCATTTGCTACCCAGGCTCTCTCTGTCTGTCTGTCTGTCTGTCTGTCTGTCTGTCTGTCTGTCTCTCTCTCTCTCTCTCTCTCTCTCTCTCTCTCTCTCTCTCTCTCTCTCTCTCTCTCTCTCTCTCAAAAAAAAAAAAAAAAAATAAAATATATACTAGTTCTTTCCCAGCAAAGTATGGGATACTCAACCATTCTCTCGTTTGTTATGTTTTCGCACTGCGACTTCACTTTATATTTTCTTTTTCTTCACGATTATTTTTTTTACGTTGTACAACCTTACACATAATTTTTTCTCTCTCATCTCCTTTTAAATAATTCCACCAATCATTCCTCTTCTCTTCTTCACCTTCTCTCCTATAACCAGAATCCTGTGCTGCATACACTTCCAGTAAATTCCTAGTCACAACGCACCTTACTGCTTTCTCTCATTTTAACCTGGTCAACCAGGCTGTTGCTGCTTGTCAAGAGCTATACAATGTTGAAATAGGTAGATGGAGTGGAAACTTCTCAGAGCTAGGAAGATGGTGTAGCCAGTGCCATGCACATATCTAAAGATTGTCATGGCGCTGGCTACACCACCTTCTTACCTCTGAGAATTTTCGACTATCTACCTATTGCAAACCTTGTAATATTGTATAGTTCTTGACTCTGTGAAAGCCCTAGAGCTACTTTTTTATCTACCCCTACTTGCTTGTTGTGTGATATATCTACCTGGAGGGTATTCCGGGGATCAACGCTCCCGCAGCCCAGTCTACGACCAGGCCTCCTAGTGAATCAGGGCCTACTCAACTAGGCTGTTACCTCTGGCCGCACGTTGTTCAACGTACGAACCACAACCCAGCTGATCCGGCATTGACTTTAGGTATCTATCCAGATCCCTCTTGAAGGCAACCTTATGCTTGGTGAGAGGCGGTTAAACAGTCTTGGGGCCCGGACACTGCATTTTCTTTTAGTGTACTAATGGCGCCCCTACTTTTCATTGTAGGCATGTTTCACCATCTGCCATATATATATATATATATATATATATATATATATATAGATATAGATATCAATAACACCGCGACTAACCGAGGACTCTAACCCATGTTGTTTTGGCCCGCCTCATGGTGAGCGAAAATCACATGACGCTCTAACCTAACATGGGTTCGAGTCCTCCGCTAGTCGCGGTGTTGTTATTGATTAAATACCACTCGTTCATGGTTACATTATATATACATATATATGGCAGGCGGTGCAACAATCTCAAACAAGCAATCAACAATGCACGGCAAGTAATGTATGTTCCTACATCCACTATTATTCTAATCATGAAACGAGAGAGAAAAATCATGTTTCTCACAATGTTTTTGAGAGCTCTGCGTGTTTGCATCTGAGTATTTAGATAAGAAAACTGCAAAAAAACTATGTGCTGAGACTACAATACCCTTAAGATTTTTGTACAAAAGGTCAGAACCTACGATAACCCCACGAAGGAAGAATCTGACAGTACTCCCATATAATGAGACTTCTGTTTTAGCCTAATGCCTTTAGAAGATTTAACATAGATGAGGTTAAGAATTCAGGGGCAGTTGAGAGCGAACTAATAAAAAAATTGCCAGATCAGCCGGGCTGTGGTTCGTACGTTGGACTACGTGCGGCCAGCAGTAACAGCCTCGTTGATCAGGCTCTGATCCATCAGGATGCCTGGTCATGGACTGGGCCGCAGGGGCGTTGATCCCCGGAATGCTCTCCACGTAGACTCCAGGTAGTGGGGATGGTACACAAGGTGCCTTTCAGCAGTTTCAATTTGCATTACGTTGAGAATAGAGGTATCCCTATAATCCATGTCAACACAACACCAGTATTTGATCCGGACAGTGCAGGAAGAAATTGCCATATTTAATTGGCCTGATACCCAAATTATAGTTTCTAGTTCGTCAGTGATGGAAAGAAACATCTTAAGAGTCGAGGATTTTAAAACATTTATAACCTAGCCTTATATATTAAGAGCCCAGGTTTGTACAAGCTCAGTTCATTCCAAATTGAGGCCATTGTCCATAATCTTAAACCTGGAAACTTCACAAATGCTCTTGAATGCACAAACAATATGACGTTTGCCTACCTAAACATGATACCTTTTGATATACCTTTGAAGAGTTTCGAGAGTTTATCTACTCTCTGAGCCCGGGAATGGGCCAGGCTCGTCTGGTGCTTGCCTGGTCAACCAGGCATCACTGTTACCCTCACATATGTAGGCTCTTGTTTCGTTGTGATGGCTAGGAACAACTATACATTAGATCATCTGTCTGCCAGGTGGGGAACAGGTATTTCTGGTTGAATAATCATTTATGAGCCACGTTGTCACCTGTAATTGCCAGGTTTCTGGCTTCTAGCGATCATTTTACTTTGTGAATTACTCAGTGATGTGACAAGTTGGTGTATTTACGAATGGCTTAATAAACATAAGTACACTGCAGACAAGCAGGCAATCTGGTGTTAACTGCAATGTACTTGCATCCCGTTTTCAGTTTAGCCTACCCTCATTTTACCAGCCTCCTTAAACATAGGATTCATGTTGTGATATCGTATATATCTTATTCGATAAGTCATAGAGCTTATATGGTCTTATTTGTTCTATATGTTTCCTCGTTATTGCCATGCCAAAAAACGTAATCTTTCCAGCTGTCTTCTCAGTAGATGTATCCAGACATTCACTTGAGACCATAAGCAGACTAAATATGAAAGTTTTAAAAGTAAATTTTTCCATCGTCTAGAATAGGTAATTGATAAAGCGATTACAAGTCAATTGTGGTGGACATGTGAGCTTCAGTAGTCACACACGAAATGGGAGTCACGACGAGATTGTCTTTTGCTCCTTTATTCAAACTGAAAACACACCTGGCAGCCCTATGGTGATTAATGATCTGATACATGTATTGCATATTACCGTTTAATATCTCTTTCGCGAGGCTTGTGGCTTTCATTTTTACTTCAAATACTTTCCTTAATATCTGGGTCCTGGCTGAGGCCTCTAGCTGCCTTCTCTGGTCTTTCCTGGCTGGATTGTGTCTTAGGACACACCTGCTTGGGCTCTCACGAGGTTCACATTCCATTGCTTTCATTGTATTTGCCCGCAAAGAAGCATTTAGACACAGGTCACAGGTAAATCACAGTTAAGTCTGTGTGAATATATGGCTACCATACATTTTTCATGCGTTTCATTTTATTCTCTATTTTCTTAGCTCTCGTTCTCCCGCATGCAAATTTACCTTTGATATACCTTTGATGAGTTTCGAGAGTCTTACTACTCTCGGAGCCCCGCCAGGGCAAATTTAGGATAAAAAAAAAATTATATAGGAAAGCATTAGTTTGGCAACACGTCTATGGTCTGGAACCTTCCAGACCATAGAGCTGAACTCTTCTCCAGGCTGACGGACTCACCACCTCTAATACTTTTTCTCCAATGTTGATGGACTGATTACGTCATCTTTATTTCATTACTACCGCTCCTTTGTATTTGACTGAAGAAGCCCAGTGTGTGTAGGCGAAACGTTTAATCAATAAAGATACCCAACTGTTGCATATGTCTTAATCTTCAATGGCTGGGCTGCCTAGCATGGACTCTTATGCCTGCTGCAGTCTTCAGGGCTGCTGGTGTTCGACCTCAGTTACTCATTGTAACTCTGGGACCCCAAATATCTTCACTTCAGTTAAGATATTCAAGTGACTTTCATAAATAACAGTAACACTCAGCCCATTATTAACACCTTTTTTTTTGTACATGAATGGTATACAATGTCAACAAGATGAAAATTAGAGTATATTTATTGTACAATAAAGATATGTACCCAGATGTTGCACATGTGTCTAATTTTCATTTTTTTTTACCTAGATCAATTACAATATCAACTCATTTTCATAAATCCTAACCTCAAATTTTCATTCTCCTCCATTCTAGTAGCTGTAGCCTTCTCCTACCTGTCTGGGTTACAGGGTAAGATTTCTAACCATTTCTCCCATGAAACAGGAAAGGAAATCATTCAATGATAGGGAAATACCTAATGTATGAAGTAGTTAACATGGTTTACCAGGCGTGAAAGAAAAAAAAAAACGTAGAATCCCGCAGAGTGCAAAACATTTAACAGGTTTCCATTTCACACTTGTGTGACAGATGACGGGACAATAGTGCCTCAATAAGTGGTTGCAATCTATCATTTTGTACTGTATATACACAAACACATGACAACAGCCCAAGTGTCTTTTGACAATAATCTTTAACAGATGGTATCTAATGCACACGCGCGCGCTCACGCGCACACACACACACACACACACACAGGAGCTGAGTCTCGACCCCTGCAACCACAATTAGGTGAGTACACACACACACACACACATCACCTACCTTCCTCCAATCCAACACCTGTTCATACCACCGGAAGAGCTTCTAACAATATACCTATCTCCTTATGTTCCTAAACATCACACACACACAATATATATATAATTGTAATAAAATTTTAAAAAAGAATATGCAGATATAGTTATTAAATTTTACATATGCAAATTTTTATTTTACCAAAAACTTAATAATTTATCTTTAAAATATCCATAACATTACAAAGTGCAACTTTGTTTCTGTCAGCCTATTTTAGACGAGCCTAAATTCAACATCTATATAATATTTTTAAATCATAATGCTCAAAGTAGTTTCTGGAAGATTAGAACCAATATCCGCACACGCATTCGGCTCATTGATCAAAGTAACTCTTGCCGAATAAGCTAAGCCAGCAAATTGGGCTTAAAAATCCTGAGTGCTACATGAAAACATTTTCAAACAAGATACTGTCAACCAGGCTGTGATGGATATGTGGGTCAGCGGGCCTCCAGCAGCAACAGCCTGGTTGACCAGGCAAGCACCAGACGAGCCTGGCCCATGGCCGGGCTCAGAGAGTAGATACTCTCGAAACTCTTCAAAGGTATATCAAAGGCAAAGCAGAGGACGTCCCACCTCATCACCTCGCATATAGTCGCCACCATCCACCAACACATTTTCATTACATCACCCACCAACACACCATCACTAACCTGTAACATTCACCATCACCACCAACGCACCACAATCAACACATCACCAACACACCACAATCAACACATCACCAACACACTACTTGATTAATACATTAACACACCATCACAATTAACACATTACCAACACACTATCACAATCAACACAACACACCATTACAATCAACATACCAACACACCATCACAACACTACCAACCCACTGGAAAAAGAAATACAGAAACGCCAATGGAAACACTAACATATTTTGATATCCTAAATTAACTCTGCACAGTGTACACACACACACACACACACACACACACACACACACACACATGGTTGTATGCCTGCAACATGTGTGTGCCCTCAGAATCATTATGCAAATTAGTACTATTGTGTGTAAAATGTTTGAAGATTTTCATGAAAAACTTGTTTGTTTGTCGACACACCACCACTAATACACAAGTTCCACCACCACCATATCATCGCCACAACCACGCCATTAAAACACCACCAACTTGCTGTAAAAACTACTGGTATACCAATACGTCAACACACCAGGATAACAATACCACGATGCTATCAACACCACCACACGTCCAACACACAAATCTCTCCCACGATGATAGTTTATGACCACTGAACTTGCGCAGTCTACAAAGACGTAAGAGTTATAGAGAGCTGGATTGAAGACCATGAAGGAAAACTAAGAATAATATAGAGAAAATGTATACAAGGTGCTTAAGAAATCTAGCCAAGATATAACTAGCACCATGTGATTCAAACTGAATTAGTTTTGATTTAGAGAGGATATAAGAAGAAACTTGTTTGGTCAGTAGAGTTGTGAACGAAGGGAAGAAATTCCAAAGCGGATTTATTGAACCTTGAACTTTGGATAGTTTTAAAAAATTAGAAAGGCAAAGGAGCGAGAGAGAGGGTATGAGCATGACATGCCTAGCATAGACCAGTAGGCATACTGTAGTGCTGTTCCCATGTTGCTAGGTACACAACACAGGCCACAAACACCACCACATACATATTCACACAGGGCTTATCACTGAATCAATATATCAGTTCATCAACGAGAGAAACATTAACAATTATGCGTATAAACTTAAAAAGGTTCACTTCCTCAAATGCAAACTTTTAAAAAAGTTTGATCACTACTGTGAACAAGTGTCACTTCAGACTTTACTTCCCCGAGTTGTCTTGACGCTAAGAACAACACCTTAAGACGATCAGAACACGAGATAATCTGAAGAGAAACACTGAAGAACACAAAGTCTTCCTCCACTGTGCTGCGTGTGTACAGTGCCAAAAAAGCACATTTAATATTCCAAGAGGAACACTCACCTCAATAGAGTGTCCCTGTATAGGGTTGAGATACTCGGGTCTAAGATACTGGCTCCCACTCGAAGTCAACATTGTCTTGTAATTAATAACACTATGTCCCAGCGAGGTTCACTAATCAGGTCAACAGATGCTGCCGCTGACGCGCATAGCACCACCTACGTCCACTGCCACTGAGCGCTACTAACTGAATGAATATTCTTGATTTCTGCTCACTCGTACCCGGGTCTACGTGACGTCACCGAACCGCGGCTTGTAACGCGCCTCCTGATTGGCGGAAAATGTCCCGTTAGATTTCACACGTTGGTCCCGTCGACACGCGCTGATTGGTCCTCCGCTCGTGGAGAGTTGTAAAGCGAGCCTTGATTGGTGGATGGGGATGTTATGTCGTCACTTAAGATGATGAATGGTAGGATGATGGGTAAAGCGAGAGTCACCAATCACAAGAACGACACTAATGATCTGACACATGGCCGCCTCGCATCTCATCGCTCACTCCTCACAAAATATCGCTCACTCCCCTTATTTTTTACCCCCACGGGGGTGAGATTTAGAGGAGGCGAAGCATTTTGAGATTAAGCAAGCAGTGGGTAGGTGTGGGGAAGTGAAACTCGATCGTGTACTGAAGCCGCGATACTCCCGATAGTAATTGCTTCATTTTTAAACATTTAATTCAGCGTAGGTAAGTAGGCTGATGAGAGGCTCACAGGTGGCGGGGAGAGTGGCTAGGGAGACGAGGCTGGCAGGCAGATGCTGCTGGGGAGATAAAATAGATTTTAATGCGCAGAGATGCTGTCTGTTGGGGATGAGGTGGCGACAGGAGAAGTACGATGCTCAGCTGACCCCTTCCCCCACACACACTGTTGCTCCTTCCCCCACTCCCTCCCTCCCACCCTCCTTCTAACACTACTTCCCTCCGTCCCTCCTCATTCCCTCCCTCACACCCACCCTACTTCCCTCCCTCCCTCCCCAGCATCACCTGACACCTCCCTCCAGCCTCTTGTCTCCCATCATTCAGTACTCATAACACCCTTTGCATTCTTGTCAGCAAGAGACTCTTGATTCTAGGAAATGGAGCTGTGCGCCCCTTCCTTGGATTAAACATGGCAACCTTTTCGGGTTCAGAGCTTTATTATGAATATAATAATAATAATAATAATAATAATAATAATAATAATAATAATAATAATAATAATAATAAATTCTCTATTTCCGAAGTGAATCACCCCCACATGCCACGCGGCTCTGTCTGTCACTGGCACCATCATCACCCCTACTACCATTACCACCACTAAAGTCACCACCACTTCCATCATCACCACCACAGCTATCATTAGTTACCATAGTCACTGCAACCATTGTCTCCAGCACAACCACCATCATCACCACCACTACCACGACCATCACCACCACTACCATCATCACCACCAATATCACGACCATCACCACCACCACTATCACCATCCCACCACCACTATCACCACCACCTCTTCTACCATCGTTACAACCACTACCATCATCACTACCACCATTATGTATATAAACTCAGATGAGTAGAGAAGAAGCAAGTAGTAGTAGTATTAGTTTAAGTGTTAGTAGTAGTAGTAGTATCAGTAGTAGTATTTATTTTTCACCCAGCTATATATTAATACTCTGCCACAGATTATTCATATGGTTAAATAAGTTTTTTTTAATATTTTAATACGATAAATTCTATAAAGATAAGAGGCCACTTTTCTAACAAATTAATTAAAATAATAATCAATTTCAAGACACAGACATCAATATATTTATATAAGACTCAGAAAAAATATCCGAGTGTTACCTGGACTCGCTTCCGGAGGTCACAGCCAGACCAGACGAGTCCTCCTGGTTGCTGGCCTGATCGATCAAGCTGTTAGTGCATTATGCCTGCAGCCCAACATATACACCATAACCCGGTTGATCAGGAACTGTTTTGAGGAATCTCAAAACAGTTTGTGATTCATTTTATGCATTAAGGAAGGAAGGGTGTTGAAGAATCGAGGTCTCTTAACACTTATTGAGGTTTCTCCCACTGTACTCATCGCTCCTCTGCTTTTCATTGGAGATATCCTGCACCGTCTGCTAAGCCTCTAGTGTTCATAAGTAGTAATTTCGGTGTGCATTTTTGGGGGCCAATCCCTGCAGTATCTTCCAAGTGTTCATCGTAATGTATCTTTCTCACCTACTTTCTAAGAAAGTACAGTTCCAGGGACTTCAAGCGCTCCCAGTAATTTGGGTGCTTGACTGAGTTTATACGAATTGTGAAGATTCTCTTTACAATTTTTCAGCTCAGCAGTTTCGCCTGTCTTGAAGATGGCTGTTAGTACACAACAATACTCCACCATAGAGAGAACGAGTGACCTGAAGAGTATCATTATTAATTTGGTATTTTTTTGCTTCGAAGGTTCTAATTAGCCAACCTATCATTTTTTTCTTGCAGTTGCGGTAACGACACCGTACTCCTTGAACGTAAGATCTAACATTATCATTCTCAGGTCTCTTATATTTGGCTTATGCTCTGTTGAGGTGTACGAGTTTGTCTTGTTCTCCGATCTTATATCTATTTCCATTCTTCCGTAACTGAAATTTGTCCTCATTGAACATCACATTGTTGCTAGTGACCCACGGGAAGACTTAGTTTACATCAACTTGGAGACTGTCTTCCATGGATGTCACTTTCATACAAAATTCTAATATTGTCTGCAAAGAATGACACCATGCTATGATTTATGTCCCTGTCAATATGAGAACGAGAAAGATTAGTGGGGCGAGTACCGTGCCCTGAGGAACAGAATTTTTCGCTGTAGAAGCCCCTGATTTCGCTTTGTTTGCTATTATTCTTTGGGTTCTGTTTGTTAGGAAGTTAAATATGCATCTTCCCACCTTTTCAATTATTTCTATGTACTCACTCAGGTACAATTACCCCATGGCCGCCCTTGTCAAAGGCTTTTTTGCAAAGTCTGTGTATTCTACATCTACATTTTGTTTGTCTTCAAATGCATCCACAACCATGTAATGGTCTAGCAACTGCGAAAGGCTGGAACGACCTTTTCTCATCCCATGATGATTACTCACGAAATTAATATCGAAGAGTTAAAGATGTGTTTTAACCTTCACATAACATAGTCACTCACATGCCTCCTCCTCTATCCTACATGACTTGTCACTCCATGTTCCACCTAACTTGTCCTTCATAACTTGTCCGTTCTTTATCCCACATTTCTCTTCCACTTTCCCACAAGTCTCTTCCAATCCCCATTCACACGACCACACTCACAGGTATCCAAGCCTCAGCACACTCTCCTTAAATAAACATGATTTTTTTGTTTGTTGTGTCCATGAAACAGCTCCCCACTACCAATTTACCTGAAGATGGCTTCAGCATCATCGTCCCCGTTGCCTTGTTCCAGACCAAGCCTCTATGTTGACATGCTGATCAGTGAGGCTATTGGTGTTAGCTGCATGCAGGCCGACATAAGCACCTCAGCCGTGATCAGCAGGAAATGGCTTGTGGGACTTATCAAGATCCCTCTTGAAAATAATTAGGGGCCATAAAGGCTATTATAGGTCTTGAGAGTTAGGGTCTCGATGACAGTCAGGGATCTAGAAGAGAATTAGGGCTCTTGAAGACATTTAAGGGGTCTTGACTTTTAGGGAATGTAAATATATATTAGTAAAAGTTTATGAAATACAACCTAAACTTACCTAACTTATAATAAAGAAAATAAACTTTAACTTTAAAGTTTATTTTCAGTAACTGACGTTGGGAATCGTTAAAGAAGTAGAGCAATAAAAAAAATTATTTGACATCTTCATTATGCACTCCATACCAAACCCATGGATCGCAGTCAGAGGACTACAGAAGCACATAATGGGTCCAGGAACTAAGCCCCAGCCAACCTTCCACTAGGTGCATCTTCCAGTCTACCATTATGGTAGACCAAGCACCCCGCTCTGGTAAACTCTGCTTGTGAGCTCAAATGCGTACCTGAAAGGTCATTGCTTATTCGGTCAGCTGACCTCAGAGATTTTATTTCCATCTTCATCAAGGGCTAAATTTGGACTCAACAGTGTGTGAACTTCCCATCTGTTAAAAGGCTTTACTCAATTGCGTATCTGGTAAATAAATCCTGAATAAAAATATTATATGCATAGCTGAAGGAGAACTTCTATTATTGCGACGTTTCATCTACAAGAAGCCTTATCAAGTACAGGAGAAACAAAATCATATTATATATATATATATATATATATATAAATATTATATATATATATATATATATATATATATATATATATATATATAATACTGTATAATATAGATATAAATATATATATATATATATATATATATATATATATATATATATATATATATATATATATATATATATATATATATATATATATATATATATATATATATATATATATATATATATTATATATATATATATATATACTAAGTACCTGTAGTAATGATGACATCAGGGTAGATATGTTTATGATAGGAGTGGATCACCTGGTAATGCTTAGTTGTTCTAATAATATATATTTAATGTATATATATATTCCTTGATAGTTTTGTCCTGTTTCCCGACAAACCTTTCCTTACCTAACCTAACCGTGATAGTTTTTGTATTCTAGACATTACCGGCTCCCTCTGTTTCTCTCCTGGAACAGTGGATAAATTTGTATAAAGTTCATGAGATGTGTGTGTGTGTGTATGTGTGTACTCACCTAGTTGTGGTTGCAGGGGTCGAGTCATAGCTCCTGGCCCCGCCGCTTCACTGGCCGCTACTGGGTCACGCTCCCTGCTCCATGAGCTTTATCATACCTCTCCTTAAAGCTATGTATGGAACCTGCCTCCACTACATCGCTTCCCAAGCTATTCCACTTCCCGACCACTCTATGACTGAAGAAATACTTCCTAACATCCCTGTGATTCATTTGAGTGTGTGTGTGTGTGTGTACAACCTACCTGGAGTCTACCTGGAGGGTATTCCGAGGATCAACGCTCCCGCGGCCCGGTTCATGACCAGGCTCCCAGGTGGATCAGGGCCTGATCAACTAGGCTGTTCCTGCTGGCCGCACGTAATCCAACGTACGAACCACAGCCCAGCTGATCCGGTACTGACTTTAGGTATCTGTCCAGCTCCCTCTTGAAGACAACTATGGGGTCTATTGGTAATTCCCCTTATGGCTGGTGGGAGGCTATTGAACAGTCTTGGGCCCCGGACACTTATTGTGTCAGTGCATTCTGTGTAAATTATTATATAGAACATGATAATATGTATCAAATTTTGTCTAATAATAAAAAAATGGTGTCATCTATTTTGCAAGTGTATTTATGTTTGCGTAATTGGGTGTTCAAATTTCTAGCTGTTTTCCTTATATACGAGCTGAAAACGATTGCATCTTCCACATGGGATGTTGTAAACCCCCGCAGTGACTGTGTTCCTGATGGGGAGGTGTGCCATGTTGAATTCTTTAATAGTTTTCGTGGTAAGGACCGCAACGCCAATGTCAGCTGTCCGGAGTAGGGGGTGATGGAAGCCGCTGTTTCTCTGGCGAGTAGAATTAATCAGCGATCAGTGGTGGCGTTCTCTCTGGGGTTAGTAAATGTATTTGTATTTGGAAAATTTCAAGGCAGAAAAAGCCCTTTTATTGGATCTTTGTACATGAAGGAGGTACTTGGTGCTACAGATTCTGAGGGCGAGTGAAAAAAAATAAGTGTAAATTGTATAGTCTTCGTACTATAACCAAGAGCTTGTAGACGAATCTAAGCCAAGTGGTGCTACTAGGATGATGCTTATGAGTCGGTCGCTCTCAGAATGTTCAAGTAAAAGATTAGTCAGGACAACACTAAACCCTGAACCCCTAGTCGTTCCAAATTATTACACGAAGCTATCCTCGCAAAAAAAAAAAAAAAAAACACAGGTTGAAGGTAACGTTAACATCAAGATATGATACAACACACTAAATATTCAACGAGGGGACTAAATGCTAATTATATATCCACCTGCACTCCTAACATTGATCTTAAGTAAATATTTCATCAAAGTATCTGACTTTTTATGCTATGCTCATTCTCGAAGTCCCACTAAATAAGTGTTCATCTTCCTGCTTCTCTTTCAGACTAATCAAGATAAGGAGACTGTCGATTGGTGTCTAATTGATTAATATCTCGAAAGTAATTGTAGTTAGACATTAGTTGTATTTATTTCAATAAATGTACTGTTGCTTCTACATAATCAGCATCTAAATATTACTACGAAAGCTATTATCTTTACTGATCACATTATGGTCATGGCAGGTGATGGCACGTTTAAGACTTGAAAATCTGCTGGCTCAAGACTCAGATCATGTAAGATGGTGGAGAGAGGACTGTAAGGAGACACAAGTCATTAAGGGCTGGGGGCGGAGACAGAGAGGTCTCCTGGCTGTTTGGAAGATAAAGGGAAGAGAAAAGTACTGTGGTGAAAGACAGCAGAAGAGGAAGTTTAAAAGAAGCCGTAAGTGGATGGATATCTTACGGTGACTCTGCACTGATAATTGTAAGTGGTACCATTCACCCAATATTTTAGTATTATTTCTATCTCCCTCTAAAAGCTCGTAATTATAATTTTCCCTGTTACATTAAATTGGTTTCTTAGTGATAAAATATTAATTAATCAAGAGAACAGGAATAAACTTATTACACTAAGTGTATTCCTTTCATTTGGACTTATGAATTATTCCCTACGTGGAGGCTATTTATTTTATTATGGTTTACTAAACTATAAGAGGAGGCTACCTAGAAGTGAAGAGCTCTCTCACACCCTCTTCTAGATTCTAGAGCCAAACATTTCTCCAGGTTGCGGGAGTGACCACTTTAAACCCACTTCTTCAAGGCTAATGGTCTCATTATAACATCTTTACCTCTCCACTTCTTCTGTCGTCTCCACATTTAGTCACCTCTGAATTCGACTGAAAAAGTCTTCTGTGAATGCGAAACGTATCGGAAATAAAGATAACTAACCGTTGCGTATCTATTTTACTTAGCTAGTTGTCGGTACCACATGCCATTATTATTATGATACCCATTTAAACATAAACACTTAATGTTTACCCACTCTAATGCTTAGGAGACGATCATCCAGCAGTCAACAAATACACTTGTTAAATATAATACCCTGGATATAAAAGGAGCTAATATTTGATTCACCGATAAATATATCAGAAGTCGAGAGTCATCAGTGAGTATTTCATCGTATAGTGAAAGCAAAAAAAAATTGAGTTTTTTTTTTTTTTACTGAAAGAACGACCTTGCAGTTGAAGGTATACTGCTAAAAAAGAAAAATATAATGTAGTAATGAAACATGGTAACCTTCGCTTAGTTTCCAAGCGAATCCCAGTAAGCTTTTTGACCGGCTTGAAGAAAGCTTGTAAACCAAGCGAGAAGTTGTCACTGGTGAAGCTTCCATACTTCATCACAGTGACGAATTTGTTCCAGTTCTCGGTATTCACTTTAATGACCATTGCTATCCCAACAACGCCACGGGAAGCTAGAAAAAAGTATATGTAGCACTAGTACTATGTACATACATTATTACTGACAGACTGTGGGCTAAAGGGCACATGTGCAGCTCCGAGAACACTTTATTAAGGAGATGTCTCGCCAGCTAGGGGCTTTATCAGTTCAATCCTAGTTCGCGAAACGTTCCCTTACTATAATGTCCTAAGTGTTGCACATGTATCTTTACTCCACAGTCTATGTGCATTGCACCAACTGTTGCTCAGCCCACTTTGATATGCTCTGTTTAGCTGTACAGGTTGGCGAGAGATCGCCCACTCTCCAGATGAACTGAGGTTTCTTAACAACAGTCTAATTAATTTTATCGCTGAGTAGTTACCTGTTTATTTGGAACATTTGCCCACTTTCTTATCTCCGCTTTTAAATTAAATAATAGACTTCAATAGACATTCGTTGAGACGCGGACTTAATGCATCTGATTCCGCGAATACTTCGACACACCCTGCGAGTATTTTACCGTCTGCAGTATGTAGCATTTAGCTTAAGTGTAGATACCTCCCCCGAAGAATGAACTGGTTTCTTACTGAAGACACAAGTCGTGGGACCGGTTTTGAAAACAGATTAGCGAGCTTGGCATCACGTAAATAAATAGCTAATGAGACAATGTTTTTTTCGCTAAATGTGAAGATAATATATTTAGTCTTGCCTCGGATATTGTCAGCATTGAAGAAGACTGTACAAGTACAAGTGAAGGAATTCTTTTGCCAAAGACATTATTATATGAATTTATAAATTTTAGTTAAATAATAATAATAATAATAATAATAATAATAATAATAATATGATTACAGTAAACAAGTGATATCACAATATGTAGAACAACCACTGTGAAAAGAACAGTGAACTTCCAAGCGCTTTCGTGATTTCTAACATTATTAAGGAACTATAAAAACAGAAGAATAGCAGAAGGCATATAAGGGCGAGATTACACTTCACGGTCAACATACAACACCTGAACCTTTTATGATGATGCGGGTGAGATGGTCAAGGACCTGTCAGACATTGCAAACCGTCCTCATTCCAATATGTCATTCTTCAGGTCACGATGTGTCACTCACACCTCACTCTCTCCACCTATATGTATTGTCTTTCAACCTCTGTATGTTAGAAGTGATCAAGGTCCCTGGACTAAAACGTTTGCTAATAAATACGTCCTAGTGTTTACGTGTTTTTCTAAACCAACTTATATTCTACCGAAGCTTAAAAAGATTTTAACTTGTGGAATATATCTTAAATTCTTCCCAAATTTTATTAATTAAAAATGAGTCTAATTTGTATAATATTCATATTAATTTCAAAACTATTTTTTATGAAGTTTGATTGTATTATATTTCTCTCAACAATGGACCTGCTTGATAGAACATTTTTGGACTTTTGAAAATCAATTAGATGGTTAAAATCTCACACATGAATAAACAGAACATTAGACTATTGTCCAATTCTAATGCTATATTTATGTTGTAATCCCAGTTTGACTGTAATAAAATTTATCACATTTTTTACAGGGAATCTTATAGACACAGCCTACTTACCTGGAGTCTACCTGGAGGGTATTCCGGGGATCAACGCCCCCGCGACCCGGTCAACGACCAGGCCTCCCAGTGGATCAGGGCCTGATCAACCAGGCTGTTACTGCTGGCCCCACAAAGTCCAACATACGAATCACAGCCCGGCTGATCCGGCACCGACTTTAAGTATCTGTCCAGCTCCCTCTTGAAGGCAGCCAGGGGGCCTATTGGAAATTTCTCTTATGCATTGTTGGAGGCTGTTGAACAATCTTGGGCCCCGGACACTTACTGTGTTTTCGCTTATTGTAATAATGACGCCAATACTTTTCATTGTAGGTATTTTGCATCGCCTGCCCTGTCTTTTGCTTTCGTAGGGAGTGATTTATGTGTGCAAATTAGGAACCATTCCTTCTAGGATTTTCCAAGTGTAGATTATTATACATCTCTCTCGCCTGCGTTCCAGCGAATACAAGTCAAGTACTTCCAGGCGTTCCCAGTAGTTAAGGTGTTTGACGGAACTTATATGTGCAGTAAAGGTTCTCTGTGCATTCTCTAGATCTGCAATTTCACCTGCTTTGAACGGAGATGTTAATGTACAGCAGTATTCCAGCCTAGAGAGAACAAATGATTTAAAAAGGATGATCATTGGCTTGGCATCTCTTGTTTTGAACATTCTCATTATCCACCCTATCATTTTCCTCGCAGATGTGATAGTGGCACTGTTGTGATCCTTGAAAGTGAGATCCTCAGACATTACCTGGAGTCTACCTGGAGAGAATTCCAGGGGTCAACGCCCCCGCGGCCCGGTCTGTGACCAGGCCTCATGTTGGACCAGAGCCTGATAAACCAGGCTGTTACTGCTGGCCGCACGCAGTCCAACGTACGAACCACAGCCCGGCTGATCAGGTACCGACTTGAGGTGCCTTTCCAGTGACTGCTTGAAGACAGCCAGGGGCTTGTTGGTAATCCCCCTGATGTATGCTGGGAGGCAGTTGAACAATCTTGGGCCCCTCACACTTATTGTGTTGTCCCTCAACGTGCTAGTGGCACCCCTGCTCTTCATTGGGGGGATGTTACATCGCCTGCCGAGTCTTTTGCTTTCGTAGGGAGTGATTTTTGTGTGCAAGTTTGGTACTAAGCCCTCGAGAATTTTCCATGTGTATATAATAATGTATCTCTCCGCCTGCGTTCTAGAGAGTACAGGTTTAGGAACTTCAAGCGTTCCCAGTAGTTGAGGTGGTTTATCGCACTTATGCGTGCGGTGAAGGTTCTCTGCACATTTTCAAGGTCAGCAATTTCACCCGCCTTGAAAGGTGCAGTTAGTGTGCAGCAATATTCCAGCCTAGATAGAACAAGCGATCTGTAAAGTGTCAACATGGGCTTGGCATCCCTGGTTTTGAAGGTTCTCATTATCCATCCTGTCATTTTTCGAGCAGATGCAATTGCTACATTGTTATGGTCCTTGAAGGTGAGATCCTCTGACATGATCACTCCCAGGTCTTTGACATTAGTTTTTCGCTCTATTGTGTGGTTGGAATTAGTTTTGTACTCCGATGAGATTTTAATTTCTTCACGTTTTCCGTATCTGAGTAATTGAAATTTCTCATCATTGAACTTCATATTGTTTTCTGCAGCCCATTTAAAGATTTGGGTTATGTCTGCTTGGAGTCTTGCAGTGTCTTCAACGCTGGACACTGTCATACAGATTCGGGTGTCATCTGCAAAGGAAAACACAGCACTGTGGCTTATATCCCTGTCAATGTCTGATATGAGGATGAGGAATAGGATGGGAGCAAGTACTGTGCCTTGTGGAACAGAGCTTTTCACAGTAGCTGCCTCAGACTTTACTCTGTTGACTACTACTCTTTGTGTTCTACATGTTAGGAAATTATAGATCCATCTACCAACTTTTCCTGTTATTCCTTTATCACGCATTTTGTGTGCTATTACACCATGGTCACACTTGTCAAAGGCTTTTGCAAAATCTGTGTATATAACATCTGCATTCTATTTATCTTCTAGAGCATCCAGGACCTTGTCGTAGTGGTCCAGTAGTTGGGACAGACAGGAGCGGCTTGCTCTAAACCCATGCTGTCCTGGGTTGTGCAATTGATGGGTATCAAGATGGGCGGCGATCTTGCTTCTTAGAACCCTTTCAAAGATTTTTATGATATGGGACGTTAGCGCAATTGGTCTGTAGTTCTTTGCTATTGCTTTACTGCCCCTTTGTGGAGCGGGCTATGTCTGTTGTTTTTAGTAGCTGCGGGACGATCCCAGTGTCCATGCTCCCTCTCCATAGGATGTTAAAAGCATGTGATAGGGGCTTCTTGCAGTTCTTGATGAACACGGAGTTCCATGAGTCTGGGCCTGGAGCGGAGTGCATGGGCATGTCATTTATTGCCTTTTCGAAGTAATTTGGCGTCGTGATGATGTCAGAAAGGCATGCGTCTGTCAAGTTCTGTGGCACTCTCATAAAAAAATCATTTAGGTTTTCGATTTTCAGTCTGGTTAGTGGCTCACTAAAGACTGAGTCATACTGGGATTTAAGTAACTCACTCATTTCCTTGCTGTCATCTGTGTAGGACCCATCCGGTTTAAGTAGGGGCCCAATACTGGTTGTTGTTCTCGACTTTGATTTTGCATAGGAAAAGAAATACTTAGGGTTTCTTTCAATTTCATTTATGGCTCTTAGTTCTTCCCGTGTCTCTTGATTCCTGTAAGATTCCTTTAGTTTTAATTCGATGTTTGCTATTTCTCTGACTAGTGTCTCCCTACGTATTTCAGAGATATTGGCCTCCTGTAGCCGCTCCGTTATTCTTTGCCTTCGCCTGTATAGGAGCGCTCTCTCTTTCTAGTTTGCATCTTCTCCTCCTTTTCCTTAAGGGAATTTGCCTTGAGCAAACCTCAAGTACCACAGAGTTAATTTGTTCTAGACATAGGTTGGGATCCGTGATGCTTAGGCAATCTTCCCAGTTTATATCATTTAGGACTTGGTTTACTTGGTCCCACCTTATGTTTTTGTTATTGAAGTTGAATTTGGAGAAAGCTCCCTCACGGCTGATCACATTTTGTTGATCTGGGGCTCCCCGCATGCATGTCTGGACCTCTATTATGTTGTGATCTGAGTATATTGTTTTTGATATGATGACATTTCGTATCAGATCATCATTGTTGGTGAAGATGAGGTCCAGCGTATTCTCTAATCTTGTGGGCTCTACTATTTGCTTGTTTAAGGTGAACTTGGTGCAGAGATTTAAAAGTTCATGCATGTGTGAATTTTCATCTGAGCTGCCTCCTGGTGTTATCTCTGCTACCACATTGTTTGCAATGTTCCTCCATTTTAGGTGCCTGAGGTTGAAATCCCCCAGTAGCAAAATGTTTGGGGCAGGAGCTGGAAGATTTTCCAGACAGTGGTCAATTTTCAGAAGCTGTTCCTGGAATTGTCCCTCACATTGCTTTTCCGCTCTATTGTATGATTATAGTTTGTAGTATACTCAGTTCTAATTATTATCTCCTCCAATTTTTCATAACGAAGTAGTTGAATTTATATATATATATATATATATATATATATATATATATATATATATATATATATATATATATATATATATATATATATATATATATAAAACAGTGATACTCTTACAGCTCTTACAGTCTGCCTATTATCTGTATTTAGTCATCCTGGTACACTGTTAGGTGTTCACTCGAGCGCAAGGAATAACAATGGCAGCCTACCATTAATAACACGTGCTCTATTAATAAAGAACAGGATATTCATATTTGTCTCTGCCTTGACTTAAAATGCCACCAGCTTACAATACCTAGTTCACATTTGCATGTACAGTTACACTCAGCAACGTACTGGGGTTAATCTCTGTCAAAACTATTATGTATACGATGCAGCTGCAAGATAAATTATTTTAATATACGGGAGGCTAAGCAAGAATTGCACCGTCAACAACGAACAAAAGACGTACGTTGCGGAACAAGCTTTAATTGGGACGACCTTTAGCTTCGTGTAGAGCTTTATCGAGTCTTGACTTGATTAAGCTATTCAGGGTGAAACGTTACCCCTATATAATAAGTCCAATTGCAATAATGTTTCAGCTGTGACGGAAGCATCAGAGTTCCAGGAGATGGAGTCACTTACTTGGGACGTACCATCTTTAAGGATGACCTATGCCATATGCAGCACAAATATTTTTATGGGGATACCTCTGAGATAAAAAAATAATATAATGTGTGATAGAAAAGAAAAATCAGATGGGGAGAGGGATACGTATTTGGATTACATTATATATCTAGGAATACAAAAAAATTGTACATATAGAAAAGCAAATTTATTATTATTATATATATATATATATATATATATATATATATATATATATATATATATATATATATATATATATATATATATATATATATATAGTGTACTCACCTATTTGTACTCACCTATTTGTGGTTGCAGGGGTCGAGTCATAGCTCCTGGCCCCGCCTCTTCACTGATTGCTACTAGGTCCTCTCTCTCCTGCTCCATGAGCTTTATCAAACCTAGTCTTAAAACTATGTATGGTTCCTGCCTCCACTATGTCGCTTTCTAAGCTATTCCACTTCCTGACAACTCTATGACTGAAGAAATACTTCCTAACATCCCTTTGACTCATAGGAGTCTTCAACTTCCAATTATGACCCCTTGTTTCTGTGTCCCTCTCTGGAACATCTTGTCTCTGTCCACCTTATCTATTCCTCGCAGTATTTTATATGTCGTTATCATGTCTCCCTAACCCTCCTGTCCTCTAGTGTCGTCAGGCCGATTTCCCTTAACCTTTCTTCGTAGGACAATCCCCTTAGCTCTGGGACTAGTCTTGTTGCAAACCTTTGCACTTTCTCTAATTTCTTGACGTGCTTGACCAGGTGTGGGTTCCCAAAACCGGTGCTGCATACCCCAGTATGGGCCTGACGTATATGGTATACAGAGTCTTGAATGATTCCTTAGTGAGGTATTGGAACGCTATTCTTAGGTTTGCCAGCCGCCCGTATGCTGCAGCAGTTATCTGATTGATGTGTGCCTCAGGAGATGTGCTCGGTATTATACTCACCCCAAGATCTTTTCTTTGAGTGAGGCTTGCAGTCTTTGGCCACCTAGACTATACTCTGTCTGCGGTCTTCTTTGCCCTTCCCCGATATTCATGACTTTACATTTGGCAGGGTTAAATTCAAGGAGTCAGTTACTGACCAGGCTTGCAGCCTGTCCAGGTCTCTTTGTAGTCCTGCCTGATCCTCGACTGATTTTATTCTTCTCATTAACTTCACATCATCTGCAAACAGGGACACTTGAGTCTATCCCTTCCGTTATGTCATTCACATATACCAAAAACAGTACAGGTCCTAAGACTGACCCTTGTGGAACTCCACTGTCACAGGTGCCCACTCTGACATCTCGTCACGTACCATGACTCGTTGTTGCCTCCCTGTCAGATATTCTCTGATCCATTGCAGTGTTTTTCCTGTTACGTGTGCCTGATCCTTTAGCTTTTGCATTAACCCTTGTGAGGAACTGTGTCGAACGCCTTCTTGCAGTCCAAAAATGCAGTCTATCCACCCCTCTCTCGTGTCTTACTTCTGTTACCTTATCATAAAACTCCAGTAGGTTTGTGACACAGGATTTTCCTTCCTGAAACCGTGCTGGTTGTCGTTTATAAGCTTGTGTCTTTCTAGGTGCTCCACCACTCTCCTCCTGATGATCTTCTCCATGACTTTGCATACTATACACGTCAGTGACACAGGTCTGTAGTTTAATGCCTCGTGTCTGTCTCCTTTCTTAAAAATTGGGACTACATTTGCCATCTTCCACGCCTCAGGTAGTTGCCCAGTTTCAATGGATGTGTTGAAGATTTGTGTTAGTGGCACACACAACATCTCTGCCCCTCTCTAAGGACCCACGGAGAAATGTTGTCCGGTCCCACCGCTTTTGAGGTATCGAGTTCACATAGCAGCTTCTTCACCTCCTCCTCGGTTGTGTGTATTTCATCCAGCACTTGTTGGTATACCTCCTATTCTGAATTCCTGGAGTCCTACCTGTCTCCTGTGTAAATACTTTTAAATCTCATGTTGAGCTCCTCACATACCTCTTGGTCGTTTATTGTGAACTCCCACCTTCCTTTCTCAGCCTGATTACCTGGTCCTTGACTGTTGTTTTCCTCCTGATGTGGCTATACAACAGCTTCGGGTCAGACTTGACTTTTGATGCTATATCATTTTCATATTGTCGCTGAGCCTCCCTTCTTACCTGTGCATATTCGTTTCTGGCTCTTCGGCTAATCTCTTTATTTTCCTGGGTCCTTTGTCTTCTGTACTTTTTCCATTCTCTATTACACTTACTTTTTGCCTCCCTACACCTCTGGGTGAACCAAGGACTCGTTCTGGTCTTCCCATTACTTCTGTTTCCTTGGGACAAACCTCTCCTCTGCCTCTTTGCATTTGGTTGTCACATATTCCATCATTTCTTTTACTGGTTTTCCTGCCAATTCTCTCTCCCACTGAACGTCTTGTAGGAAGTTCCTCATGCCTGTGTAGTCCCCCTTTTGTAGTTTCGTTTCTCCCTTCCTATTCCTGCTCCTCTCCACTTGTAGCTCAACTATATAATCAAAACACAGAACCAAATGATCACTAGCTCCAAGGGGCCTTTCATACGTGATATCCTCGATGTCCGAACTACTCAAGGTGAATACTAGGTCCAGTCTTGCTGATCATCCCCACCTCTCTCTGGTAGTGTCTCTAACATGTTGATGCATGAGGTTTTCCAGTACCACATCCATCATCTTGGCTCTCCATGATTCAGGACCCCCATGGGGCTCTAGGTTTTCCCAATCAATCTCTTTGTGATTGAAATCACCCATAACTAGTAACTTTGCTCTCCCCATGTGGGCTCTTCTGGCTACCTCGGCTAGTGTGTCTACCATTGCTCTGTTGCTCTCGTCGTATTCTTCTCTTGGCCTCCTGCAGTTCTGTGGCGGGTTGTACATTACAGCAATTATCACCTTATGGCCCTCAGACTGAATTGTTCCTACTATGTAGTCCCTTTCAATTTTTTATTATTATATTTTTTTAACACATCGACCTTTTTCCACCAAGGCAGGGAGGCCGGAAAAAGAAAAACCTTCATCATCATTCACTCCATCACTGTCTTGCCAGAGGCGCGCTTACACTACAGTTATAAAACTGTAACATTAACACCCGTCCTTCAGAGTGCAGACACTGTACTTTCCATTTCCAGGACTCCAAGTCCGGCCTGCCGTTTTCCCTGAATCCCTTCATAAATGTTACCTTGCTCACACTCCAACAGCACGTCAAGTCCTAAAAACCCTTTGTCTCCATTCGCTCCTAACACGCTCAAGCATGCTTGCTGGAAGTCCAAGCCCTCGCACACAAAATCTCATTTACCCCCTCACTCCAACCTTTCCTAGGCAGACCTCTACCTCGTCCTCCCTCCACTACAGATATATACACTCTCGAAGTCATTCTATTTTGTTCCATTTTCTCTACATGTCCGAACCACCTCAACAACCCCACCTCAGGCCTCTGATAATCCCACACCTCCTTCTAATTTTCATAATACGAATTTTCTGCATTATATTCACACCACACATTGCTCTCAGACATGACATCTACACTGCCTCCAGCCTTCTCGTTGCAACATTCACCACCCATGTTTCACACCCATATAAAAGCGTTGGTATAACTATACTCTCATACATTTCCCTCTTTGCTTCCACGGACAAAGTTCTTTGTCTCCACAGACACCAAAGTGCACCACTCACCTTTTTCTCCTCATCAATTCTTTGATTCACCTCATCTTTCATAGACCCATCTCCTGACACGTCCACTCCTAAATATCTGAATACATTCACCTCTTCCATACTCTCTCCCTCCAATCTGATATCCAGTCTTTGGTCACCTATTTTTTTCATCCTCATCACCTTACTTTTTCCTATATTCACTTTTAATTTTCTTTTTTCATACTCTACCAAACTCATCCACCTTTTGCAACTTCTCTTCATAATCTCCCAAAAGCACAGTGTCATCACACATGGTTGCTAGAAGTCCAAGCCCCTCGCACACAAAACCTATGCCCCCTCCCTCCAACCTTTCCTAGGCCGACCCCTACCCCGCCTTCCCTCACCAGTAATAACAGAAAGAAAGCCAGCAGTAACAGCAGCGGCACTAGCAGCACCAATAACTACAGCGCCAGCAGTAACAGCAGCACCCGTAATAACTGCACCAGCGCTACCACCAGCAGTAATTGCACCACCATAGCAGTAATAATAACAGCAGTGGCAACAACAACAACAGTATCCTCCTCACCACTCATCTGCCTAGGAGTGAGAGTAAGTCAGGAGAGCAGTGTGGAGCTCAACTCAGCAGACTGTGACCCATATGTTGACATGCGTGTATGTGTGTGTGTGTGTGTGTGTGTGTGTGTTGTGTGTGTGTGTGTGTGTGTGTGTGTGTGTGTGTGTGTGTGTGTGTGTGTGTGCGTGTGTGTGTGTGTGTGTGTGTGTGTGTGTGTGTGTGTGTGTGTGTGTGTGTGTGTGTGTGTGTGTGTGTGTGTGTGTGTGATCAGTACTGATGCACCTTCACCGCCCAACACTGTACCTTCACCGCCCAACACTGTACCTTCACCGCCCAACACTGTACCTTCACCCCCCAACACTGTACCTTCACCGCCCAACACTGTACCTTCACCGCCCAACACTGTACCTTCACCGCCCAACACTGTACCTTCACCGCCCAACACTGTACCTTCACCGCCCAACACTGTACCTTCACCCCCCAACACTGTACCTTCACCGCCCAACACTGTACCTTCACCGCCCAACACTGTACCTTCACCGCCCAACACTGTACCTTCACCCCCCAACACTGTACCTTCACCCCCCAACACTGTACCTTCACCGCCCAACACTGTACCTTCACCGCCCAACACTGTACCTTCACCGCCCGACACTATACCTTCACCCCTTAACACTGTGAATCTGTTTATTCGACAATGCATCTCCACCACTTAACAGTGTATCTCCACTGCCCAACAATGTATCTACTCCAGCCAGCACTGTATCATCTTTGTATCTCCACCACAAAACCTCACCTAACCTTATCTAGCTTATTCTAATCTTGTGATATCTGCATCAAGCGTACCCGCCCACCAACTTGAAAGGGGAGACTAATCGAAGGAAGCGTCTTGCTGGCTACAGCCAGGGAGAGATTATGTTGCCTCCTTAGAGCAGAGAGAGAGAGATCAGCTACACTGGGTTGTGAAGTTGGGAAAGAAGATTATGTATCCTATCACTGCTATTAGTAGGACTTCAAGTACATCTATGGCAACTGGCAGGTCTTGTGAGACCTAGAAGCTCCTTCTAACGCGTCGGTCTGGAGTTTTACGATGCACCGCGAGTTCAAGCCCCGCCCGTACCGTGGTTTCTCCTTCTGAAGTTTCCACCAGATGTTTCAGATTTGGTGGAGACTTCAAAATAAACTGAAAGATTTGGTGGAGACTTATACAACGGTGGACTATTAATTTTTACTTACTTTCTTGCCAGTTGATTTTGTATCTCCTTGTCCTTCAAGAGTTAAACAAAGTTTAAGTAATAATCTCCCTATAGTCATTTTGTCATTTGCTTTCACAGTTACCTTGCATAAAGTTTTCAAGCAGAGTGTAAAATATACTGAGCCCACTCTCGGCTCCCCTGCTTTCCACTGGGTGATCTTACATTTTCTTCCGTATCTCGGACTCACATATGTTGTTATGGTAGAGGACAGAATGGGGACTAGGCCTTCAGTACCTTCCACGAACATATCATCTCTCTCTCTCTCTCTCTCTCTCTCTCTCTCTCTCTTGCTCTCTGCTCCAGCCAGTACATATTTAGGAATATGAGGCATTTCCAGTAATTTAAATACATTTATTTTGCTCTATGTAGACCATAAATGATCTCTGTATCTGCTCTAGATCTGATATCTCTCCTACTTGAGTGGTGACGTCAGTGCTGAATAATTTTTCAAGCGATTTGAATAGTGTCACCACCTTACTATTTTCCTTGTTTTGAAAGTCCTCATCATTTTTCCTGGTTGTAGTGATATTTGCACTATTAAGTTCTTTGAAAGAATTCTCATCTGACATTGTTAAACTCAGGTCCTTCATTAGTTCCTTTTTTTGATCATGTGTTTTGTATAGTGTCTTTGAGACTGTATTCTTTCCATATCTAAGCAGATGAAGTTTGTCGCTGTTGAAAGTCATGTTATTCTCCATTCCCAACAGAAGACTTTGCTTATATCTTATGCAGTTTTCAGAGTCTTCTATCAAGGTGATATTCATGATTATATTGGTATCATCCGGAAATTATTCGAAATTATGGCAAGTATTTTTTATCTATGTCTGCTATGAAGCAAAGAATCAGTAAATGCGCCTTTATGTTCTGAACCTTTAACTTAGTTAATACTGAATTTTGTTCTGCTTACTGCTACTCTATGTGTTCTATTTTTCATAAAATTGAGTATCTATTTGCCTGCTTTGCCTGTTATAACTATCATCCTCATATATACCCAATCATTCTATGACTGAATTCATCAAATGCTTTGGATAAATCAGAGTACACCACATCTGCATTTTGGTTTTCTTCCAATGCCTCGTAATTCTGTCAAAGTGGTTTAGTTGTTGTAGCAAGCATGATCTTCCAGCTCTAAATCCATGCAGGTTCTGCTCTTCCATAAAATTTGCAATATGACATCTCTTTACCCTTCGAAAGACTTTCATGAAATGCGATGTTAAGGCTACTGGATTGTAATATTTGACTAGCGCTCTACTACCTCCTTTATGCAACACAGCTCTGTCTACACTCTTTAAGGCCTTTGGGTTTTCACCTAGCTCCAAGCTTTTTCTCAAATTGAGTGTTCGTTCTAGTGGCATTTACACTTCATAAACGAAGAATTCAATGAATATCGTTAAGGTGCTAACTCTTTTTTCAAATTCTACAGGATTTGTGCTTATGTTTTTTTGGCTTTCTGATGTAATAAAAAAAATTGCACTTTATACATGCTTTTTGAATTATTCAAAATGAAGCCTCAGAATTATTCTTGGCTTTCCCAAATCTACCGAGGTTCTTAATATGAAAAAAGAGCTTGGTGTCTCTTGTATCAGTGATAGGATTATTGAGACTAACATTATACTTGGAATTAGAATGTTAAGAAATAAACCAGACACTGTCACTACGAATCTTACTAAATGTCTAGAAGTAAATACACGTAGATCTAAATGGGTTATAACTTGTACAAACTGTATCACTGTAAATACTCCATTCACAGCATTCACTCCATTCAAGATGCGTTCATTTAATATCACATACCTGCAAGCCCCTCCCAAGAATCTCATTACTGGTAATCCCTTCCCTAAATCACTTATAAGAGCAACTGCTCAAGAAGAAATTTCTCGCCTAACTGGTAGTAATAATCTAATGCAAGTTATATACACTGATGGATCTAAGTAGGAGTCCACTGGCAGGGCTGCATCTGCTCTTGTTGCCACTTTTCTAGTTAAGAACTATAGGAACTTTGTTGAGTTAGGCATAAGAATTTTACAAATCAGCGTCTACACTGCAAACTGAATTGTTTGCTAACCTAATGGTGCTAAAGCTTTCTTATGACACTGAGCTTGATTCTGTCATCATTACTGATTCTATGTCATCAATGAAGGCTCTTGACTCATATAATGACTCTAACAACATGCTAATTGGAGAAGCCAGGTATACTAAAAAAATCCGGGAAAATGGAATTAATGTAAAATTGCTATGGATTCCATCACACACTGGATTATTCTTTCATATGTTAGCCAAGAAAAGTGCCCTGAAGGGTAATGTAGAATATAACTTTGGAATATTAGAAGAGAAGTAAATAATGAAACGGAACGTTATAGGAATGAAATTAGAAGCCTGATTAGATCTATAACCCACTATAACATGAACGTAGATAAGTACGTTTATGGAGCAACTTGCAATGTGAACAGACTGACTGATGTTGTATTGACCAGGCTTAGGCTTGGTTACAAGTACTTCTGGCAGTTTGGGAGACACACAAATGGTGATTAAACTAAATGCTATGTAGCCAGCTCTATGGTCATTATCTAGAGCACTTTGTGCTTAATTATCCACTAACTGAGGAATATAGAGACAGACAGTATAATAACCTTTGTGTCGTGTCAAGATATTTTATTAAAGAAAATAAGATACCAGATATATTGAGCAAAATTTCCAAAATTTGCTCGTAACAGATAAGTGAGCTTTGATATACCTTTACCTTTGAAGAGTTTCAGATATCTACTCTCTGAGCCCGCCATGGGCCAGGCTGTCTGGTGTTGCCTGGTCAACCAGGCTGTTGCTGCTGGAGGCCCGCTGCCACATATCCATCACAGCCTGGTTGATCTGGCACCTGGTGAAGATATTTGTCCAGTTTCCTCTTGAAGGCTTCTACACTGGTTCCAGCCGTGTTTCGGATATCTTCTGGTAAGATGTTGAATAGTCTGGGACCCCGGATGTTAATACAGTGCTCCCGTATTGTCCCCACCGCACCCCTGCTCCTCACTGGGTTTATTTTACACTTTCTCCCATATCTCTCACTCCAGTATGTTGTTATGGCAGTGTGCAGATTTGGGACCAGGCCCTCAAGTACTTTCCATGTATATATTATCATGTATCTCTCTCTCCTCCGCTCCAATGAGTACATGTTCAAGACTTGAAGGCGTTCCCAATAATTTAGATGTTTCAATGGCTCAATGTGAGCCGTAAACGATCTCTGGATTTGTTCCAGCTCTGCTATTTCTCCTGCCCTGAACGGGGCCGTCAGCAGGGCAGGAGAAATAGCAGAGCAAATAGCAGAGCTGTAGACACAAATCCAGAGGTACTCTTGTTAACCCTTTTAGAGCCTAGTTCCTAGGCCTTTTGTATATCCATATGTTCTTGCGCTACCCTCCACAGGATGGCTATGGGGTGCACAATAAACTAACCACTTTGATGAAAAAATCTAAAATCTCTTGTTTGGTGAATTACTGAACATTGATTCAAGTTAGTCTTTTAGAATTTTGCTCGGTTTTTTTTTCATCGTCGGTGTATTAACCTCCTGTGATTAATGGTCCAATTCTGCATTTAGCTCTTAACCTGGATTTAACATATGTTTAGAAATATTTGGGGTCTCTTCCAATATTTCGGATGGCTTATTGTTTTTGATTAGGCTTCTTCTGTCTTGTAAGAAAGCGTTAGTTTTTGTTGTTTTATCTCGTTAATCTCTCGGCTAAGATTATCCTATCCACGTCGTGATATATTCTTGTATAGACTTTTTTTTAAGATATTACTGCTGAAGCGGCTAATTTATTGTGCACCCGACAGTCATCCTGTGGACGGTAGCGCAAGTGAATATAGATTCATAAAGGACCTAGAAAACTAGGCCCCAAAAGGGTTAACAGGAATACATCTACTGTTATATGTATAATAGTCTTATCTGTTGCAAGCAAATTTAGGATATTTGCTTAATATGTCTGGTATTTTATTTTCATTAATAAAATACTTTGATATATCACGAAGGTTATTATATTGTCTATCTCTATATTCCTCAATAAGCGCACAATGAAGAACATAATATTCAAGAATGGGACCATAAGGATGACGATATACCGTGCAATATGTTTGACTATGTTACGACTTTGATATCGTAACTTAAATAAAATGGTTCTGGATCCTAAATGGCTGCTTAATCTGCTGTCTAGGGGCATTTAAATTACACTGAAAAAAACACAGCAACTCTCGGGCCAGCATGTAATTATATGTTAAACAATATTAATTTAGGAAGGATGGACAAAAACTCACTTACATAAAAATATATCTATATATTAAAGTAAATTATATACAACTTATAGCCTACTACAAAAAACCACCACCCTCCAGTTCACTAAATAAACATTTATAAACAGGGAGGCTCCATGATATCCCCCCCCTCCTTTTCCTGCTGGCTACTTAGCCTACAGTTAAAACGTTATACTCTCCAAAACAGACCCTTGCACACACTAGGGCCTTAAAGAAAACATGAGAGCTGGTGAATACAAAATTACTTATATTAAACACAAAAAAAACTCACCAAACCACCTACTCAAACTACTACCCAAACATGATGACTTCACCCCGTCACCACCCGTCACCACCCGTCCCCACCCGTCACCACCCGTCCCCACCCGTCACCACCCGTCACCACCCGTCACCACCCGTCTCGTACTAGTTCTCAAACACCTCATCTGCTCCTGTGCTTGGCCACTTCCGTGACAGGGATAAAACGCCTTCCGTTCCAGTGCAAGCTCGGAAGTATGACATTGTATGGAGCGTTTATTTATAAAATATTTTACTGCGTAACAGACTATCATCTGCCATAAGCCCTTGTAACCAAGCCTAAGCCTGGCTACAACAACGTCAGTCAGTCTGTTTACATTGCAAGTTGCTCCGCAAGCTTTCTTATCATGTTATCGTAGTGAGTGATAGATCTGCTCAGGCTTTCAACTACAGTCCTGTGACATTCGCTTTCATTATTAAGTTCTCTCCTGATATTACCCCTAAGCTAGACACATAATGATCAGAGCTATGTTTTACATATTCCTTCAGTAACCCTCACTCTTCTTCTACACATATTTTTATGCTCTCTTTCTCTATTTGATCATCTTTTAGTTTTTTATCAGTGTTATATATACTTAAAGCAGATCTTGTTTGCTTCTGTTTTCAGCTTTTCCAAGTACTTGTGAGGTTTGGGATACTCATGACTTTTTCCAAGCTATTTCACATTCTGTGTTATGTCCAGTCAGTTCTGTGACTGTTGAAGTTAAATTTACTGAACATCCCTACTGGTGTTTCTCCGCTCCTTAGGTTATACTCATTTGTACTTCTATAATATTGTTATCAGAGCATATTGTATTTGTCATTATGTCTCTGATTATCTTCTCTTTTATCTGTTGGTTCAAAGCATAGTTGCTGTTAAACTAGCGCGCTTCCAGAAACTATTTATGGTATAGCACTGGGATTTACCATCTTCCATTTCATACTTCGGAGGTTGAAATCTCCGTGGAGTATAACAATTTGGTGTGGGGGATTTTCAAGATTTTCAATTCAGCTACCTTCCTTATCCGATCCGTGAATTCCTCAGCAGTTGCTGACGGTGGTTTATGTACAAGTATAGTTACTAGATCCATATTCTCCATGCAAATACCTAGAACTTCTATAATGTTTGAAGTCAACAGTTCTATGCAGCAAAAGTGTCTCTTACATAGTACAACTCCTTCCTGTGAACTGTATACTCTGTTATATCTACAAATATTGCAGTTTTTTCTCGTTATCGTTATCCCTACCATGTTAATCATTTCCTCCCTCCCTCCTTCATTCCCTTCCTTCCTCCCTCCTTCATTCCCTCCCTTCCTCCCTCCCACTACTGACATATTGGGATCACAATAGACATCACCTATCCATTATCTTTTTAATGGGGTTTATATCTCTCTTCTTTCTAATCTTTCATCAAAAATGGCAAAGTTAATTATGGACTTTAATGAAGATTCTGTGAAATGCGGGTAAGGGTTGTGATCCCTCCCTCTTTTCCTCCTTCCCTGCTCTTCCCTCTCTCCCTACTTCCAATTCACTTACTCTCCTTTATTTCTTCCTATTACCTCCCCCATCTTCCGTCCCTCCCTTCCCATCTTCTGTCTCCCTTCCTCCTTAACTCTCTCCTCCATTCTTCTGTTTCCCCTCTTCGACTCACACTCTCTCTCTCTTCTTCACATCTACCTCTACGGAATCCGTCAATCTCAACGACAAAATGAAGGAAAATTATTTCCCATTTTTGCCATCCACGTAGAGGACAAAATAAAAGTCCGAGTAACCGTTTTCAAGGCTAAAAATCTATTCCAGGTATCAACGCAATATTAGTTGCTGGACTTGCGTGAAATAGATTTGTTGTGGGTGAGTTAGTGTTGTTTCCAAAAACAGTGATACGTGTCAAGAAAAACGCAGATACGCACGGAAATACATGCGTACATGAGACGTGGTTGAAACACAGACTGAAACCCAAATTCGTACCTTGGCCCCAGTGAACTCTTTTTAAGGGGTTCTTAAACGATGTAAAGTAAGAATTAGTCAACCATTAGCTAGTCTCTTTATTGAATAGTTATGAAAGATAGGTAATAAGTGACCTACTTAAAAACGGGATAAGGGCCTTAAAACTTCTAATTACCTGCCTATTAGTCTGAGATGCTGAGTAGGTGCACTATTAGAGTATTAGAGTAATCTTGAATGTATTTTCATGGAGTCTCAACACGACTATAAAAGGATTGTTGCTTTTTTGTTCACCTCGTTAATTCAGGGTTCCCACTATATACATTTCTGGTCTGAGTATGTTCAGAAAATATATTAAGGATAAACTGCTTGTCTGCCTGGAGTTCGTTCCGGGGGGTCAACGCCCCCGCTACCTGGTCCTCGACCCGGCCTCCCGGTGGCTCAGGTCCAGATCAACCCAAAAAATGAACTATATTATTATACAAAGGAAAATACATATAGTAAACATACATGGTAACTCACATAATCAGGTCCTACCATTTCCATAAGCACTAAATGTATCCACCATTCCCTAGCACGGGTCATGGACACCACAAAAAATCCGGCCTGGGACCTAGTATTTCCAGTCACATAGACAACATCTCTGGATTGATTTTCTCAAGATTTTTGTCTTAGCAGCCTTGCTTAGCGCTTTCATACACTGTAGCAACTCTTAAGATACAGATGAATACACATCAAAAAAAAAAAAGAAGAGATAGATCTTACCTCATGGGAAACCCACATTTTCTCCAAAGGAAGCTTACATATGCTGCCAGTCAGCCATTTTCCTAAAACAGAAAGAAAAAGGATGGTTACCAACACTCACACACAAAATATAAACAAAATATCATTATTATGCTCAATGTTAAAAAACTTATTTATTATTACTTTTATTTTCCTTTATTAATGCTGCTACTAATAATAATACACTTTTAAATGAAATATTATGGAAATATTAGAATTTTGTAAAGGTTGTTGTACAGGATTTCGTACAATCTCTTGTACAGGCTATTTATTTATACAGTGTATTCATAATACAATAGTTTGCTGAGTTCAAGGCTCCAGAAAAGGCGAGTCCCATTCGAGAGGCTATGTTGCTGTTTCAGCAAGGCTAGCTTTTCCTTACGTGTGGGACCGTAAACACAGGTGTGGGATAGCCAAGCAGCGAGCAAACTCCTGCACATGCCCTAAGCCTTGTCCACTCTTGTATTCAGAATGCCAGCCACGAGGTGTATGTACGGGTCTTAAGTTCCACATTCCTTCCAAGAGAAGAAAAATCCCGCTGCAGACCCCAGAATCCTTCTGTCGTTTGTTTTCCATGACATTCATTTTCATGTCAATTTGAATTCAACATTTTTCATTGGAGAACCCAGCCAGAGGCGGTCGAGTCGCCTTGAGAGAGTACGAATCTTGGGGTCTATTCCTTTCTCCTGCCTCCTCTGCCTCTAAAAATACATCTCACGTAATCATCATCTATTACTTTCTCACATGTAGCATGTGCCCCATCACCCTTATACTACATCTCCTTCTCTTCCCTTCTCTCTTACCCACCCTGTTGTGTCTCGTCATTTTCACGATATCCTCATCGCACTACTAAGTCTCCCAGCTCAGTCTGACAGATTTATTGATCCTAATTATGAAATCCATTCTTATGACGGAATAAAACGGGGAAACATAACTAATTTTGATCGCATATCTAACACGACATACTGTAGAATAGGATGAATCTTTCCCTGCTACCCATGTTTTTCACACTGTTGCTTTCTTTTTCCATCCCAATGCGTGACCACTTTCTCTTTTCCAGCCCTTTATACACCTCCCATCCTCTTTCCCATTTTCTCTTAATAATCCTTTTACACCCGCCATCCCTCTCATCTCTTCATCGCCCCTTTCCTCTTATTCTTTTTCACACCTTGCTGCCTCTACCCCCATCTCCCCTCCTACCCACACCCTCTTCACACCTTGCTGCCATCCCCCCTGCCATCCTCCACGCGCCTGTCAGTTCCCCTCCACTCGTGTGTCAGCACCTAAGAAACAATACCTCCTTCAGCTCTGAGGAATCCGGCGCGTGTGCGTGTTGCGCCTTCCCCGAGCTGTCGTGGCCGCCGATCCGACAAGTCCCTCCGCTAACGAAGCAGGTAAAATATCACTGGAGGTGCGGACACAACAACACGCCTCTCAACACCTTTCCACCGGCTCCGCACAGCCCGTAAATTGGCCGTATCGGGGGGCATCTAAGGTCAGCAAATTAGCCAAGTCGCGCCCCGCCCTGCTAGCAACTTCGAAAGCTCACTTCAGTGATCCCAGCTTCGACGTCCACTGTATCATACCCTGAAGCCTTTTGTGCATCGATCAGTCTTAGATGTACTATATATATGCGGCAACATTGTGACATTTACAAAATGAGAGAGCAAAAACTATGTTGTATGTTGAACTAGCACACCTATTACCCAGGGAGGTTTTCACCCAACCTGAGCTGGGTGACTGAGGGGGCTATGTGGATATCGTCAAGCATTTTACTAGGTCTAACCACTTCGTTTCAGCAAAAGTCACTCGTTCTTGGACATTACTACCTCGCTGAGGATATAATCATGTGAAAATATGGAGAAGGAAATAATAATAAAGATGGCAATCTCGCCTGTGTATCTAACTCAGGCTAACAAGGAGATAAATCGACGTTAAAAATCTATCTCATCTTCCACATCTTCGTCACGATGCACTTTTGAGACGATTTATAAAAGAATTCCCTTTTCCATTCTTTAAAAGCCCTTGTCAACAGTTCATCGGTGCCCACAAACTTGTGTTATTTTAATATGTCTTCCTGTTTGAGAAACAATTCTCTAATGAACGATTTTACGAAATATATTTTCTTCAGATACTCTACTCTTATCAGTTTATTGGATTGTATTTCTGTCTTCCTTTGTGAAATCAGATAGGAAATAATTCTTCAGCGTGAAAACAAATATTTGGATCAGTGTATAGGTGAGCTGTCCTGTGTTAGTTTCAAGAGGACATACTTTTATAAATCTATATACCCGACTTGGTACTTGATTTCCTTGTAACTTTAATTTTATATTCTCTTCCGGCTTTTATTATACATTTCTTAACAACACTGTTACTTGCCAGTCGTGCCTGGCCCTGAGCCGGGATGCGAGAGTAGGATAACTCGCGAAACTCATAAAGGTATATTAAAGGTAAAGGTATACGTTTGAAGTGCACGTAAAAATCACTCTTTATCAAGAAATAATTCAGTTTTTTTTTTATTTATCAATTTAGGGTGAAATTCATTTGATCTGATTTAATATGGCACCCTTAAAAAAATTGGGGAAAAAGATCTTAAACAACATTTAGGGTAAAAATACAACATAATCTATGCACATATCTAAACATTATTAGTATATTAACCATTAGCCGTTGACGGTAAAGAGGCACTAATGCAGTTATATGGAATTCTTCATGGGCAACTTATCGCAAACGCTACAGGATTTAGCTTGGCCGAAACATCTCTAAGTAAAGAAGTTAGTGAGTAGATGAGTAAGACATGTGTTCAGCACTTGGGAATCATTATTTTAGAAATATTTATTTTACTCAGTAGGCTTCTTCATTCGAATACAGAGGTTACTAAAATTTTGTAGACAATAAAAGCAGTTTCGATGCAAATACGAGGTGATCAGATCAAATCCTGCCACATGCAGTGGACAACGAAAGAGATTTGAAATGCTTAACAATTCTCAAACAGGCGAAATTATTTACAAACATTGTCTCTACGTCCACAGCAGGACTCGAACCTGCAAACTCTGTACTACAGTACTTTACCACGGAGCCAGACCCCCAGATAAGTACGGGTGCCTAGCCGGAGCTAGACGATGTTTTCCCATACCCCGGGGCACCAAGCTTGTTTTCAAAGTTATTTCATGAAACTCCGCCTAGCCGGAGTCTGGCTCCGTGGTAAAGTACTGTGGACTCCGATACAGAGTTTGCAGGTTCGAGTCCTGCTGTGGACGTAGAAACAATGATTGTAAATAATTTCGCCTGTTTGAGAATTGTTAAGCATTTCAAATCTCTTTCGTTGTCCACTGCATGTGGCAGGATTTGATCTGATCACCTCGTATTTGCATCGAAACTGCTTTTATTGTCTACAAAATTTTAGTAACCTCTGTGTTCGAATGAAGAAGCCTACTGAGTAAAAGAAACATTTCTAAAATAATGATTCCCAAGTGCTGAACACATGTCTTACTCATCTACTCACTAACTTCTTTACTTAGAGATGTTTCGGCCAAGCTAAATCCTGTAGCGTTTGCGATAAGTTGCCCATGAAGAATTCCATATAACTGCATTAGTGTCTCTTTACCGTCAACGGGAGATATATATATATATATATATATATATTATATATATATATATATATATATATATATATATATATATATATATATATATATAATTATCAAGAGGAGCCTCACAACAGCCGGATGCCCAGCAGTAAGGAAACCACCCCAACTATGCAGATCTGATGGCAGCCAAAAGCGTCCAGATGATATCACCCTTCAAGCCTGGACAGACGGCAAGCAGGTGGTGTGGGACTACACATGCGCATCTACCTTGGCTGATACCTATCTCCAATACACCAGGGAGGAAGGAGGGGTAGCTGCCACCTTCAGGGAGTCCCAGAAGTCGAGAAAATATGGAGAACTTGCCCATCATTATATGTTTGTTCCCATAGGCTCGGAGACCCTTGGCTCATGGGGAAAGAGTGCATCTAAGTTCCTCAAGGAGTTGGGCAAAAGACTCAACAGGGAAACTAGGGATCCCAGGGCAGCTAGTTTTCTGTTCCAGCGACTCAGCGCTGCTGTTCAGAGGGGTAATGCATGCTGTATTCTGGGCACGCGCCCCAGCTCGGAGGAGCTGGATGAGATTTTCGCATTATAATCAGTGACAAACATGTAACAATATGTACTAGACATGTATCTTTCACACCTCGTGTACTGTATATGCCATCTTTATATCAACAATGTATCTCTTAAATCTTAATATATATATATATATATATATTAAAAGACTGACTGGCCAGGGCTTGAACTCAGGAATGTCACCCCTGATCCCTCCCGAGAGAAACAGACCAAACACCAGACACCTTTGTTTACTACACCTCCATAATGTTAGATGGCTAGTGAGACCACTAGCCATGCTTTCCCTAGTACCACGCCACATTAAGGGGATGGAAGGCTAATGGACTAATTTCATTCTTCCGCTCTCAGGGGTCTGGGCTACTCTCCGGGTGGGTGAGACGGTGAGATCCCTGGGTTCGAGTCCAGACCTACTACTTGTTTACATTTTTGCAATACAATTGCAAACAGGATACCTTAACATCTTAGCAATGCAGAACAAGCCACATGGGGATGAAAATCTTTATCTCTGTTTCATTCTCACTCTTGCGTCGTTACGAGGTATGCAGTGTTGCAAGACTAGCAAGCTACAACTGTTTCTAATCTTGCAACACTGCATAGCACCTAACGACGCACGAGAGTGCGAAAGATCTATAGCTAAGGATTTCCATCCCCACACACACACACACAATATATATATATATATATATATATATATATATATATATATATATATATATATATATATATAGTGTGTGTGTGTGTGTGTGTGTGTGTGTATGGGTGTATATATATGTGTGTGTGTGTGTGTGTGTGTTAGTTTGTTAGTTACCATTTTGTCCTAGGCACATGTCGATTAGACACTAGGCCTGTTGTATGTATGTATGTGTGTGTGTGCGTGTGTGTGTGTGTGTGTGTGTGTGTGTGTGTGTGTGTGTGTGTGTGTGTGTGTGTGTGTGTGTGTGTAAAGAATGGAATTCATTACACATTTACAAATAAATTAAGTTTACACATAATTATAAACTAAGAAAAACATAACGTAGTGAATTAAAACCTCTTTTTTACGATGACTCCCGAGCTGAAATTTTGTGTGTGGAAGCCATAAATCACGAGGGTCTAGAGACAGAGTGTAGTCAAGTCTTATGGAACAACAATGTCAATCCCTTAAGTCGTGATCCACTGCCTTCCTCCACCTGCTGTAGGACGGTGCGCCTTGGGCGCCGTCAGCACCTGTCGTTGTTATTAGTTCACTAATTTTACAACACTTCTCCCAACGTTGATTTCCTAACGCTTCCTGTAAAATTACAAATACCATTTGTTGTTACGGTGGGTTGCGAAAACTTTAAATTATATATATATCCCCAGAGAAGCCTGGTGGCAAAAGCTTTTGCTTCACACGGCGAGGGTCTAGGTTCGATTCCCAGCCAGGGTAGAAACATTGGACGTGTTTCTTTACACCTGTTGTCTATGTTCACCCATCAATATAATGGGTACCTGGGTGTTAGTCGACTGGTGTGGGTCGTATTCTGAGACACTGACTAATTTGCGGGAAATGCTCAGCATAACAAGGGGCTTTCTATATAGTAGTATGCCACTGATGTCAGCTAGGCCTGTATACCTTGTACATGTACTTGCAGTAAATAAAGATATTATTATTATTATTATTATTATTATTATTATTATTATAAAAGGAGCGCGGTACTTCTGAGGAGGAGGTGACCGAGCGTAACCAGAGTCTATCACTGGTGGTTTGAGTATGAGTTGCTTTCTCAGGTTACCTCAGCCTCCTCGTCAGTGCTGCCTTCCACCCACCACTGGTCTCTCTGCGTCTCATCACTTTTAATTACATACTCTTTGGCAGTTACTGTCTTGTAACTGTAGCAAGCCTCCCTCTCCCTCCCTCCCGTCCCTAACTACAAGTAGCAGGTAAAACAAACACACTGGTCCCTCTTCATCTCTCAATGCCTTCACCTTGTAATGTCTATCATAACGATATCTTCAGGTCAGGGGATGAATGCTACGTGGAAGACGCACTCGAACAAGTGTACAGAGGCATGGCATTGTGGCCAGAGATAGTAGGAATGGAGAGAAGGGAAGGAGGAGAGGGGGAGAAAAAAGGAAGATGGGGGGGGGTTGATTGGGAGAGGGGGGAAGGGGGAGGGCAGGGGTGAGCAGAGGGAAGGAGGGAGCTTGTGTTTGGGAGTTTCGGACGCAGTGGGGCGGGCCGAGACATCAAACGACGCCGCCCTCTCCCTGACCCCCACACACATAAATCTTCTCTTGTTTTATGCTTCCCGCTGCCCTTTACTATTACACCCTGCCTCTCCTCTTACTCTTCCTTATCTTCATCTACCTCCTCCACCTCCTCTTTCTCCTCCTCCTCTTCCTCATTCTAATCTTATTCATTCGCCTACGCTTCTTCATCTTTTCTCCATTTCTCTTTCTTTAACCTCTCCCTGACAATAAATAAGTAAAAAATAAAGACAAATGCGTATTAGAAAATTAAAGTGTTCAAGGACAATTTTTTTTAAATAAAATGTCATATATATATATATATATATATATATATATATATATATATATATATATATATATATATATATATATATTATAAAAGGCACACTATTATTTATTATACTAATAAATAATATGAAATATAGTAAATTACCACTTACGCAAGGTTACTGGAAGGGGGAAATGGCATAATGATGTGGAAGGAGGGAGTTATTGCACTGATCTCTTACACAACAATGAGAAATGGGAGTGCAAACTATAACGGTGAAAGGGACACTTACAGTTAGTCCGCTACAGTTCTATAATAAACCTTGGTTCATTTGCTGATCCATCCATGGTAGGGTGGTAATTATGAGGCAACATCACAACGTAGGGTGGTAATTATGAGGCAACATCACAACGTAGGGGTGTAATTCTGAGGCAACATCACAACGTAGGGTGGTAATTCTGAGGCAACATCACAACGTAGATATACCTTACCTTACCTTTGAAGAGTTTCGAGAGTATCTACTCTCTGAGCCCGGCCATGGGCCAGGCTCGTCTGGTGCTTGCCTGGTCAACCAGGCTGTTGCTGCTGGAGGCCCGCTGCCCCACATATCCATCACAGCCTGGTTGATCTGGCACCTGGTGAAGATATTTGTCCAGTTTCCTCTTGAAGGCTTCTACACTGGTTCCAGCCGTGTTTCGGATATCTTCTGGTAAGATGTTGAATAGTCTGGGACCCCGGATGTTAATACAGTGCTCCCGTATTGTCCCCACCGCACCCCTGCTCCTCACTGGGTTTATTTTACACTTTCTCCCATATCTCTCACTCCAGTATGTTGTTATGGCAGTGTGCAGATTTGGGACCAGGCCCTCAAGTACTTTCCATGTATATATTATCATGTATCTCTCTCTCCTCCGCTCCAATGAGTACATGTTCAAGACTTGAAGGCGTTCCCAATAATTTAGATGTTTCAATGGCTCAATGTGAGCCGTAAACGATCTCTGGATTTGTTCCAGCTCTGCTATTTCTCCTGCCCTGAACGGGGCCGTCAGCACTGAGCAGTATTCTAAGTGAGGGAGCACTAGCGATTTGAATAGTGTCACCATCGGCATTATTTCCCTTGTTTTGAAAGTTCTCAATACCCACCCCGTCATCTTCCTGGCTGTTGTGATCTTTGTCTTGTTATGGTCTTTAAACGACAGATCAGCAGACATAATTATTCCCAAGTCCTTTACGTGTTCCTTTCGTTCTATGTGGTGACCCTCTTGCGTTTTGTATATAGTGTTCCTTTTGAGTTCTTTTTTCCATACCTAAGCAGCTGAAACTTATCACCATTGAACGTCATGTTGTTCTCCACTGCCCATTGGAAGACCCTGCTTATGTCCTCCTGTAATTTTTCAGTGTCCTCTACCGTAGTGACTTTCATGCTTATTTTAGTGTCATCTGCAAATGATGATACAAAAGTGTGCTGGGTGTTTTTATCTATGTCTGCTATGAGGATGAGAAACAGCAGAGGTGCCTTGGGGCACTGAGCTTTTGACCTCGCTGATGCTGGATCTTGCCCTGTTCACTACTACTTTTTGTGTTCTGTGTGTTAGGAACTCAAAAATCCATCTGCCTACCTTCCCCGTAATGCCTATGGCCCTCATTTTGTGCGCTATCACTCCATGATCGCATTTGTCAAACGCCTTTGCAAAATCTGTGTAAATCACATCTGCGTTTTGGTCGTCCTCCAATGCCTCCGTAATTCTGTCATAATGGTTCAGCAGCTGTGACAGGCATGATCGACCCGCTCTAAAGCCATGCTGGTTCGGGTTATGTTGGTTGTGCTGGTCCATGAACTTTGTAATCTGCCGTCTCATCACTCTTTCAAAGATTTTTATGATGTGAGAAGTGAGGGCTACTGGTCTGTAATTTTTAGCTAGTGCTCTACTACCTCCCTTATGCAAAGGAGCTATGTCTGCACTCTTTAAGGCCTCTGGAATTTCATCTAGATCTAAGCTCTTTCTCCACAGAATACTAAGGGCTCTTGCTAATGGTACTTTGCACTGCTTTATAAATAAAGCATTCCATGAATCTGGTCCAGGTGCTGAGTGAGTGGGCATGTTGGCCATTTCTTTTTCGAAATCTATGGGATTTGTACTAATGTCGGTTAGGTGGTCTGCGCAGCCTTCTGCTGGAGTGAAAAATATTTCTGCATTTTCTACCTTGCTGTCATTTAGTGGGTTGCTGAACACTGACTCATTCTGTTCTTTTAGAATTTCACTCATTTCCTGTTCATCGTCCGTATACGAATCTCCTCTCAATAATGGTCCAATTCTACAGGTAGTTCTTAGCTTGGATTTTGCATAGGAGTAGAAATATTTTGGGTTTCTTGCAATATCCTGTATGGCTCTTTGTTCCCTTTGTACTTCTTCTGTCAGGTATGACATCTTACGTAGGGTGGTAATTCTGAGGCAACATCACAACGTAAGGTGGTAATTCTGAGGCAACATCACAACTTAAGGTGGTAATTCTGAGGCAACATCACATGGTAGGGTGGTAAGGCTGAGGCAACATCACATGGTAGGGCTGTAAGGATGAGGCAATAATAATAATAATAATAATAATAATAATAATAATAATAATAATGATAATAATAATAATATCTTTATTTACTACAAGCACATGTACAAGGTATACAGACCATAGCTGACACCAATGACATACTACTATATAGAAAGCCCCTTGTTATGCAGAGCATATCAGGCAAATTAGGTCAGTTTTGCCCCATGATGCGACCCACACCAGTCGACTAACACCCAGGAACCCATTTTACTGATGGGTGAACATAGACAACCGGGGTAAGGAAACAAGCCCAATGTTTCCACCCCTTCGAAGCAACATAACATTTTCAATGAAATATAATTTAGAATTATCTAGCAATTAGCCTGACATCCACATTGTGTAAATTGTATTAAGAATGAAATGGTATAATATCGTAACTGGAACAATACACTAATAACCCACTCATAAGAAACTGAAATTTTGACGACGTTTCGGTCCTGCTAATCACACAGAAAAGTGCGAAGGGAAGGGAGCAAGAATATAGTATACGAGACGGGGTTGGGGGTCGGGAGACGACGGTGGTGTATAAATTGTATAATTATTAGCATAATTTCGAACAAAATGTTGAGTAAATGACCACAAGACCACCTAATGAGACGTTAATATAGCTACGTTTCATTTGATAGAAGAAATACGCAGCTGTTAAAAAAATAGTTTATTTAAACCACGGTACGGGCGGGGATTGAACTCGCGGCTAGTGAGTCGTAAAACTCACAATGTCTCTTTACTTGATCTTGTAAATTACTTGCATCATTTCTAACAAATCCAAATGAATATCACCTTCAACAACATTCAAACAAATATTCACACAGCTTGTCAAGCGGTGGTTCATGCCAAGCGGTGGTTCATGTCAATCGGTGGTTCATGTCAAGAGGTGGTTCATGTCAAGCGGTGGTTCATGTCAAGCGGTGGTTCATGCCAAGCGGTGGTTCATGCCAAGCGGTGGTTCATGTCAAGCGGTGGTTCATGTCAAGCGGTGGTTCATGTCAAGCGGTGGTTCATGTCAAGCGGTGGTTCATGCCTAACACCTTTCATTAAAGCATGAGATGTAATGGACAATGAGGAAGAAGACTACGACATTATTTATATGGGCTACAACACAAGTGACTGATATGAAAATAATTAGCGGCAACACACGGTATTGGAGGAGAAGTCTCTCTTGGACTGAGGCAGTAGAGAACTCTGAAGAAACTGGCTGGCTAACAAGCTATTATAGGAAAAACGTTTAACTCTTTTTTATGACTTCATCAAGCTTTAACAGGGCGAAACGTTATCTGCATAAACGTTAGTTCTGCAACGTGTTTTCTTCTTCAATGTTGTTGATAGTGCGCCATTTAAATCCAACAGAGAATTTGCATAATTGACATTAAAATAGGGTCAAGGACAAGTGGTGTTTCCCATGAGTCAAGTGTTGGATTCATTGCTGTTTGCAATCTACATGAGCAACCTAATGTCGGAGAAGCGGCAGATGCAAATCATTACGGCCAGGTATCCCTCACTGAGAGATATCCCTCGAGATATCCCTCACAACAGGTTAGGCAATGGAAATAAATGGTATAAAATACCGACACAATGGAAAAATAAACACATAAGCAGTATAATGTGATCCTTTGTTGACAACGTTTCGCCCACGCAGTGGGCTTTATCGAGTCACAACAGATCTACCTGGAAAATGAGCAACATGGAGATATATATGAGGTACAGTCAGGTGGAGAATGCTGGGTCAGGTGGAAAGCTGCATGTCACAGTCTTAAAAGTAGTGTGATAGTTAAAAACATTGTGTGACTTAAAGGACCTGCAGTGTACCATTCTTGAGTTCTAGGTGGGATAGCGTTGAAGAAGTTTCTTGGCAATAGGTTCAGCTATGTTGTAGAAGCCGTTGTTCTGGTTGAAGTTGTTGGATATACAGACGAGTGATGATTCTAGGATTCTTCGGTATTGCGTGTTGTCTTCTCTGGCGATGAGTCTTGCGTTTCTGTAGTTGATTAAATGGTTGTGTAAATTTCGGTGTTGAACACAGGCATTTCTTGAGTCGTCAGATCTGCCTGCGTACTGGTGTTCTGAAATGCGTGTTTGTAGGTCTCTGGATGTTTCGCCAACGTATAATTTGCTGCAGCCATTGCAAGGGATTGTGTATACCCCTGCCGTGGATTGAAGCTTTTCCTGTCTGTTACTGGTAATGTCCTTGATGGTGGTGGATGTGGAGGTGGATACTCGGAATGAGGTCTTAGAAAAATGTTGGAAACTTGTTTGGAAATGGAGTTGGTGGGAAGGACTATGTATCTCTTCTCAGCAGTGTCTTCTCTGGGTGTGTTGAAGATGTTTAATGCCCGTCGTCTGCAGTCTCTAATGAAGTGACGAGGATAGTGAAGTTTGGAAAAAACTTGTTCAATGAGGAGCATTTTCTTCAAGGAACTCACTGCTGCAGATTCTGAGTGCGCGCAGGAAAAAACCTATAATTACACCACGTTTAATTTTGGTGTCATGGTGAGAGTAGAAGTTGAGAAGATCGTGTTGATTGGTAGGTTTTCGATAGACTTTAAACGAAGTTCATGGTCTATCGAAACCTAGCCAATCAACGTTTCACTCACTCTCACCATGACCAAGTAAACGTGGTATGTAAGGTTTTTCCTCGTGCCTCAGAATGCGGCAGTGAGTTCCTTGAAGAAGAACTCCTCGTGAACAAGTTTTTCCAAACTCACTATCTCGTCGCTCTAGAACTGCAGGCAGCAGCTTCAGCACCCAGAAGACACTGCTGAGAATGCCTCCACCAACTTTCCAACGAGTTTCAACATTTTTCTAAGACTCATTCGAGTATCCACTCCATCCACCCATCAGACATTACCAGGCTGGGCAAATCACGGCAGTATCAAATGGCTGCCAGTCGTTGGCCATCAGAACCTACAAAGCAGTTCAGCATCTGACGACCAGAAATGCTGTGTTCCAACACCGACAACCCATTGTCAACCAGAAACGCAGACTCATCGCCGGAAGACAGCTGTACGAACTAGAATCCATGTCTGTATCAACCTTCAACAACTTCAACGCTGAACATTGCCAAGAACTTTCAACATATCCCACCTAAACTCAAGAATGGTCTGACTAGTCACACAATGTTTTAACTATCACACTACTAAGACTGACATGACTTCCACCTGAAGCATTCCACCTGACTGACCTTATTCTCCATGTTGCTCATTTTCCAGGTAGATCTGTCTGTGACTCGATAAGCCCACTGCGTGGGCAAACGTTGTCAATAAAGGATCACATTATACTGCTTATGTGTTTATTTTCCAGGTTAGGCAATAAAGTGTAAGATGAACGGAACACTCTGTAAGGAAGTCACTGAAGATAATGCTTTGTGTGGTTTTGAGGATGGGATAGGTAGATACATGAATGAAAATAGGGTGGTGTGAGTTGTTCTTGGCTTGCATGAACAACTCACACTTACTGCAGTGCTCATTTGTTCTTAAATCCGTCCTGTGGTGTGAGCTACTGCATGACCTTCCAGTGTGTAAGCTGACACAATAAGAGAACATTGTATCAACATCCGTGGCCCCAGACTATTCACCAAGAGATATCAGAAACAATGTTGGGTCTTCAAGAGGAAACTGGACAAGTATCTCCACCAGGAGCCAAATCATCCAGGCTGTGATGGATTTGGGCCAGCGGACCGCCAGAAGCAATATTATAATCAAGTAAAGCGCTAAACCTACAATGGTCATGCAGACCAGCAGCAATAGCATGGTTGATCAGGCAAGCACCAATCAGACAAGCCTAGCCCATGGCCGGGTTCCGGGAGAAGAAAAATCTCTTGTTTTTTGAAGCAGTTTGTGACAGAACCTACAAGGGGAAATAATCTGCTTGACTTAGTTCTGGCAAACAGGGAAACCCTTGTTAATAATTTAGAAATTACAGAGGAACTCGGCGCAAGCGACCACAAATCAATTACCTTTGTCATTGAATGGAAGTTTCAAAGTAGGAATAACTCAGTAACGGTCCCAGATTTTCGCTTAGCAGATTACAATGGACTTAAAGAACATAACATAAGAACATAAGAATGGAGGAACACTGCAGAAGGCCTACTGGCCCATACAAGGCAGGTCCTTATCAAAACCACCACTACCTAAGAATTTATTCCCGTACTCACGACACTAATCAAACCCAGCCCCTCCCACTCATATATTTGTCCAATCTCTTTTTAAATCCACCCAAGGTCCCAGCCTCTATCACCCCACTCGGAAGATTGTTCCACGCATCTACAACTCTGTTCGAAAACCAGTACTTGCCTATGTCCTTTCTAAATCTAAATTTATCCAATTTAAATCCGTTATTTCTGGTTCTTACTTGGTTCGATATCCTCAGTATTTTATTAATATCTCCTTTGTTTATACCCATCATCCACTTGTACACCTCGATGATATCTCCCCTCATTCTACGCCTCTCCAGAGAGTGGAGATTCAACGCTCTAAGTCTATCTTCATACGGGAGATTTCTTATACTGTAAATCATTTTAGTCATTCTTCTTTGTATGTTCTCCAATGAATCTATATCCATCCTGTAGTAAGGTGACCAAAACTGAGCTGCATAATCCAAATGAGGTCTCACTAGTGATGTATAGAGCTGTAAAATAACTTTTGGACTTCTGTTGCTTACACTTCTTGAAATAAATCCTAGTAATCTGTTAGCCTTATTGCGCACACTTAGGCACTGTTGTCTTGGCTTTAGATTCCTGCTTACCATGACTCCCAAGTCTTTTTCACATTCTGTATGATCAAGCTCTACTTCACCTAGTTTATAAATTCGAGGGATATTTTCATTACCAACGACTAGCACCTTACACTTGTCCACATTAAACTTCATCTGCCACTTTTCAGACCAAGACATTAATTTGTCCAAATCCTCCTGGAGTTCACTGGTATCCTGCTCAGAATGAATTATACGGCCTATTTTTGTATCATCAGCAAATTTACTCATGTCACTTGCAATTCCTTCATCAAGGTCATTTATGTAAATTATGAACAACAATGGGCCCAAAACTGATCCTTGTGGAACGCCACTAGTGACTAATCCCCATTCAGATTTGACCCCATTAATGGAAACTCTCTGCTTTCTATTGGTAAGCCATGCCTCTATCCATGCTAGAACTTTACCTCCTATACCATGAGCTGCCACCTTTCTTAAGAGTCTCTTGTGAGGTACTCTATCGAAGGCCTTACTGAAATCCAAGTAAACTATATCATATTCTTTATCACTGTCTACTGCCTCAAATGTTTTATTGAAAAACGTCAGTAAATTTGTTAGGCAGGAACGACCTCTCGTGAACCCATGCTGAGATTCATTAATCAAATTATGTTCTTCAAGGTGACTTCTAATAATATCAGCTATAATTGATTCTAATAATTTGCCTACTATAGATGTGAGGCTTATTGGACGGTAATTTGATGGAATTGACTTATCCCCTGATTTGAATATAGGAACTACATTAGCTATCTTCCACATCTCTGGCACAACACCAGTTAGGATGGACGTATTAAACACATTCATTAATGGCTGACTAAGTTCCATCTTACATTCTTTAAGTACCCTGGAAAACAACTCGTCGGGTCCCGGGGACTTATTTTGCTTCAGTTTATCTATCTGTTTGATAACCATGTCCCTCGTGACAGTAATATTAGTTAACTTGAATTCTTCAGGAACTGAATAATTGTTAATTTCTGGAATCTCATTTACGTCTTCTTGTGTAAAGACTGACAAAAAATAGTCATTAAATAGAGAACACATTTCCAGTTCGTTATCCGTCAGCTGTCCATTCCCAATTTTCAGAGGTCCTACCTTTTCCCTCACCTTCGTCCTGTACACTTGAAAGAACCCTTTTGGATTATCATCTGTGGACTGGGGTAATGAAGAGAGCTATCAATATGACAGTTTTCTGAACACTATACATGCTGCCCAAAGAACATTTATCCCATATAAAGAAATTAGATCGAATAGAAATGACCCAAAATGGATGAATAATAGGCTCAAATATCTTTTAGGGCAGAAGAAAGGAATTTACAGGCGTATCAAAAGAGGTGAGGGTCATCTTATGAATCAGTATATTGACATTAAGAGGGACGTTAAAAAGGGGATAAGAAAAGCTAAGCGGGACTACGAAATTAAAGTTGCTAGGGATTCGAAAACATAAGAACATAAGAACATAAGAAAGGAGGAACACTGCAGCAGGCCTGTTGGCCCATACTAGGCAGGTCCTTCACAATCCGTCCCACTAACAGAATATTTGCTCAACCCAATTTTCAATGCTACCCAAGAAATAAGCTTTGACAATTCTACCCACTCATGCGCGAGTCCCACTCAAATCCAACCCCTCTCACTCATGAATTTATCCAACCTAAATTTGAAACTACCCAAGGTCCTAGCTTCAATAACCCTACTAGGCAGACTGTTCCACTCATCAACTACCCTATTTCCAAACCAATACTTTCCTATATCCTTTCTAAATCTAAACTTATCTAACTTGAATCCATTATTGCGGGTTCTCTCTTGGAGAGATATCCTCAAGACCTTATTTATATCCCCTTTGTTAATACCCATTTTCCACTTGTATACCTCGATCATGTCTCCCCTCATTCTACGTCTTACAAGTGAATGTAATTTTAGGGTCTTCAATCTTTCTTCGTAAGGAAGATTTCTAATGCTATGTATTAATTTAGTCATTCTACGCTGAATGTTTTCTAACGAATTTATGTCCATTCTGTAATATGGAGACCAGAACTGAGCTGCGTAATCTAGGTGAGGCCTTACTAATGATGTATAAAGCTGTAATATAACCTCTGGACTTCTGTTGCTAACACTTCTTGATATAAATACCAGTAATCTATTTGCCTTATTACGTACGCTTAGGCATTGCTGTCTTGGTTTAAGGTTGCTGCTTACCATCACCCCCAAGTCCTTCTCGCAATCTGTATGGCTAAGTTCTACGTTATTTAACTTATAAGTGCTTGGGTTATGGACACTCCCGAGCTTCAGAACCTTGCATTTATCTACATTGAACTGCATCTGCCACTTTTCTGACCACGAATTAAGTTTGTCTAAATCTTCCTGAAGTTCTATGACATCTATGTTTGAATCAATTATCCTACCTATCTTCGTGTCGTCGGCGAATTTGCTCATATCACTAGTAATTCCCTCATCAAGGTCATTGATATATATTATAAATAACAATGGGCCTAAGACTGATCCCTGTGGAACACCACTTGATACAAGTCCCCATTCGGATTTAACCCCATTTATGCACACTCTCTGCTTCCTATTGGTGAGCCATGACTCGATCCATGACAGCACTTTTCCCCAATGCCATGAGCTGCCACTTTCTTTAACAGTCTCTGGTGCGGTACTCTATCAAAAGCCTTACTAAAGTCTAAATAAACAATATCGAATTCTTTATCGTGATCAACAGCCTCAAAAGCTTTACTGAAGAAGGTTAATAAATTAGATAGGCAGGAACGGCCCTCGTGAATCCATGCTGGGTATCATTAATCAAATTATGGTTATCTAGATGGCTTCTAATAATATCAGCTATAATTGACTCAAGTAATTTGCCTACAATTGAGGTCAGGCTTATTGGGCGGTAGTTTGACGGTAGTGACTTGTCCCCTGCTTTAAAAATAGGAATTACATTAGCCATCTTCCACATATCAGACACTACACCTGTTTGAAGAGATAAATTAAAAATGTTAGATATTGGTTCACAGAGTTCCATTTGCATTCCTTAAGAACCCTTGCAAAAAGCTCATCAGGACCGGCGATTTATTTTGTTTCAGTCGGTCCAGCTGTTTCATAATCATTTCGCTAGTGACTGTGATATTACATAATTTATCTTCTTCTGGGCCTCTGTAAAAATTAATTACTGGGATATTATTAATGTCTTCCTGTGTGAAAACCGAGAGAAAATAATTATTAAAAATAGAGCACATATCATTCTCCTTGTCAGTAAGATGCCCAAAGTTATTTTTAAGGGGACCTATCTTATCCTAACTTTTGTTCTATAAACCTGGAAAAAACTTTTGGGTTAGTTTTGAATCCCTAGCAACTTTAATTTCATAGTCCCGTTTAGATTTTCTTATTCCCTTTTAACGTCCCTCTTAATGTCAGTATACTGATTTATAAGATGACCCTCACCTCTTTTATGCGCCTATAAATTCCTTTCTTCTGCCCTAAAAGATATTTGAGCCTATTATTCATCCATTTTGGGTCATTTCTACTTGATCTAATTTCTTTATACGGGATAAATGTTCTTTGGACAGCCTGTATAGTGTTAAGAAAACTGTCATATTGATACCTTCTTCTTCACCCCAGTCCACAGTTGATAAGTGTTCTCTAAGTCCATTATAATCTGCTAAGCGAAAATCTGGGACCATTACTGAATTATCCCTACTATCATACATCCATTCAATGCTAAAGGTAATTGACTTGTGGTCGCTTGAGCCGAGTTCCTCTGTAATTTCTAAATTATTAACAAGGGTTTCCTTGCTTGCCAGAACCAAGTCAAGTAGGTTATTTCCCTTGTAGGTTCTGTTACAAACTGCTTCAAAAACAATCCTGAACTACTTCTAAAAGTCGTTAGATTCTAAATTCCCAGTCAAAAAATTCCAATCAATTTGACTAAAGTTGAAGTCACCCAGAATAACTACGTTATCGTGCATTGTGGCCTTAACAATTTCCTCCCATAGTAGTCTCCTTGGTCCCTATCTAAGTTTGGGGACGGTATATCACACCTAAAATCAATTTTTCATGCCCCTCTGAAAATTCTATCCAGACAGACTCTGTATGTGTTATTTCAGACTTTATTCCATTTTTATGCAACAGTTCAAGCGATCTCGGACATACAGTGCCACTCCACCCCCTTCCCGAAACTTCTGTCTACTTGGAACAATTTAAACCCTGTATATGACATTCAGCAGGCATGTCCCTATTTTTCGTATTGAACCACGTCTCAGTTATGGCAAATACATCAATGTTACCTGCACTTGCAAATAATCTCAAATCGTCCATCTTATTCCTAGCACTACGACTATTTGTATAATACACTTTTAAAGACCCTCCTTTCTTTACCCTTCCTGCTCCATTCTGTTTTACCACTATACCTATTTCTGTCCTTGTTATTGTTAAGATTTTTTATATCAAAGCCTAGATCTATATTTCGACATTCATTATTTTCCATTTCTAAACCCATACCTCTAACTAATCCTAGTTTAAAGTCCTAACAACACCTCAACTGAGCTAGCAAGAAAATCCACACCTGCCCTGGATAAGTGAACCCCATCCCTGGCATACATGTCATTTCGGCCATAGAAGTGGTCCCAGTTGCAAATGAATGGTACTGCATTATCCTTACAGTGTTTGTCCAGCCAGCAATTGACACCAATTGCCCTGGACAGCCATTCATCTCCAACTCCTCTCCTTGGCAAAATACCACATATGACAGGATTCCCACCCTTCTTCCTAATTATGTCTATTGCTGACCTATACCTGCTAGTCAGGTCCTCACTCCTACGTCTGCCAACATCGTTGCCTCCAGCACTGAGACAGATAATAGGATTGCTCCCATTACCTCTCATGATGTCGTCCAGACGGCTAACAATATCCTCCATCCCAGCCCCAGGAAAGCAAACCCTCTGTCTCCTACTTCTCTCTTTCAAGCAGAAGGCCCTATCCATATACCTAATTTGACTATCCCCAACAAGAACAATGTTCTTACCTTCCTTGGTGTCGTTCGTGATGTTCCTTGTAGTCGACTCACATTCATCGGGTAACACGGAGAATCGGTTCGATGTTTCCACAACAGGTTTCTGGTTCTTCGTTAATTCTACCTCTCCATCCATCCTCTTGATCTTTAACTTTGTCCCATGCATTCCGGCCACTGTCCAGGTTCCTTTCTTGGCTTGAGGGGGGCATCTACATATCAACGCGGCGCGCGAGAACATTTTTTCTAAACATTGAAAACTGAGTTAACCATATTGAAAAATAGAGTAACTCTCTGGCTACACAATGGTACAAGAATCATTGTTCTACGACATTCCTACAAGGAATTATGGTCGTTTATAACACATATGGTGACGCCAACAAGCAAAGTAGGCCGGCTGACATTCCGTGAATTTTCGTATTTTTTTCCCGATTTTTTTTCCTTAATTTCTTGTAGTATTCTTACTTATATAATAATTCACGATTTGGCATCATAACAGAGTGGGTGGAGCTTATAAGAAGACTTCCAGCCAATCAGGAACCTTTCTAGAACATTTGATTGCGTCAGCAGAAATTCCTGACTCAGGATAGCCGGAAATAGGCTTCATTATAACGCTATTATCAATACTACGGCTTTTATATCTATCACAATTGATCTATTATGACATAATAGGCAATATAAATAACAAATAACCATAGTAAATACTCCAGAATGAATAATATGTGGCATAATATGATCGCCGCCTGGCACCGCCTCCAAAGTATAAATATTACATCAGTTGGTGTGGGTGTTCCTTGGGAGTGCCATTCTCACTCTAGGGGACTTGTATTAAAGAAAACGAACAGGGCTAACTATGATATACACTCGTAATGCAAGATAAAGCTGAGAAAATGTTATTTTGCTGCTGGAAAAATTTTTTTCCTTGCAGCCCTTCCGGGCGGATTATCTCAGAAGTAAGTTATTCATCTATATATTGGATAGGAACCGTTAATAATCATAGGAATGAAATGAAACTCACAGACAACATAAAATAAAGGTTGTATTAATTTCTAATGGAACGTTTTTTGAGATATCGTAATTAGTTTTTATTTATGTGAGGTAAAGAGTCAGATATTTTCCAACATATAAAAACACACAAACTTTATTTTTTTTTTAAGTATGAAGATAGGGATAAATTACAGTAACCTTTTCATTCGTATGCCAGATTAGCATTGTTTTATGCGTAGGTGAAGCCAAAACAGCTTCAACAAGTCCCACTACGACTTTAGAATTTTTTATATGTGATGTTTGGTAAAAATTGATAAATAATTTTTTTTCAGTTGTTTGTTGGGCGATCTTTTGAAACTTGATACAAGTCAACTACAAACGTGCTTCTTAATGTACAAAAAAAATGAAAGAAATCGAACGAAAAATAAAAAAAAAAAATTTTAATCAATAAAAGCCCCTTGAGGATTCTCAACAGGAGGATTACTACGAATCCACTTGTTTTCCTCAGTCAGTCGCTGTATCTCAAGCTTAGCTACCCTCAGTTCTTCCTTCAGCTGCTGGTAGAGTAGCTCAAGAGAGGACATCTTGTTCAGATTCACAGAGAGCACACAAGACACGTCTTCACGAATACGTGGCAAGCATCCATAAGCTTGTATCACCTCATGACACTGGAGAGAAAGCGACCTCCTCCACCTACTTTCTCTCACCCTACCTCTCATTCTCACTGTCACCACTTGTGTGACTTACTGAACGCAATGTTCGCCCTTTTATTGACTAACAAAAGTCCCGATTTCCTAATTTTATTGAATAAAAAAAAGTTTATATTTAATAACTAAAATGATTCTTTTGATCGATCAAAAAATTATAATGAATCATTCTGTATGAATGATGATCATCCATAAGTTTATTATTAGTAAGTGGAAATTTGAAATATTCCTGAAATTGATTCAATGTTTGGAATCATTCGAATCTGGTCATTTACTCGAATGCCTTTTCTGATCGTCTTCAAACTTTCTCCGTTGGTGGATTTTATTAACAGAATGTTTGATGCTGACTTTGAACTGTGATGATTTCAATTTGCCAAATTTACTAATTCCTTATTCCAGTGTAATAACCAAAAAATGTTTCTGACATGAAGTATTTTTTGTATTGTTTAGCCACTGTGTGGCTGTCAACTGGATTTTTTTGAAGCCATTTTATAAAATAAAAAAAATTCTTGAAACATAAAAGTAAAGTAGTTTTTTTTTATGGATTTTTTTTGTGTGTCTCAAGGATAGACTCTATTATTTTCGGTACATTCTGGGCCAAAATTTTCTGTCTAAAACATTTTTTTTCTCGAAAACGCCCTATTGGATAAGCTTCAAACTTTCATTACTGGTGTAATGTATATAGAGCTAGATTTTTTGGGAATATTTGCTGGTGTTGGAGGCCTGTGAACAATGATACATAGGGCATTTGTAGATAGTTTGAGTGTGATAACTGGAGAAAGTTGCCACCTGAGTTTGTATCAATATTTGAAGCCTCGTATATACACTACCAAGAAGGTTGCTATTATTAACACATTGTCTTGGTGACATTTTACGATTTCTAATCTCGAATTGGTTGTTTTTTTCTATTGTATTTTTTTTGCCTTGATGCTGGTGAGTGGCTCTTGATCTTGAAGG
>WNWK01004581.1:92500-137127 GCA_009830355.1 Cherax destructor | reverse complement strand
TGGACGGGGAAAACAGTGTTGGACGGGGAGAGACAGTGTTGGACGGGGAGAGACAGTGTTGGACGGGAGAACAGTGTTGGACGGGGAGAGACAGTGTTCGACGGGGAGAGACAGTGTTGAAGGAAAACAGTGTTGGACGGGGAGACAGTGTTGGAAGGAAAAGACAGTGTTGGAAGGAGAGACAGTGTTGGACGGGGAGAGACAGTGTTGGAAGGAAAGAGACAGTGTTGGAAGGAGATACAGTGTTGGACGGGGAGAGACAGTGTTGGAAGGAAAGAGACAGTGTTGGAAGGAGAGACAGTGTTGGACGGGGAGAGACAGTGTTGGAAGGAGAGACAGTGTTGGAAGGGGGGAAACAGTGTTGGAAGGAGAGACAGTGTTGGAATGGGAGAGACAGTGTTGGAAGGAGAGACAGTGTTGGACGGGGAGAGACAGCGTTGGAAGGGGAGAGACAGTGTTGGAAAGAGAGACAGTGAAGGAGAGACAGTGTTGGAAGGAGAGACAGTGTTAAAAGGGGAGGGACAGTGTTGGAAGGAGAGACAGTGATGGACGTGGAGAGACAGTGTTTGAAGGAGAGACAGTGTTGGTCGGGGAGAGACAGTGTTGGAAGGGGAGAGACAGTGTTGGAAGGAGAGACAGTGTTGGAAGGAGAGACAGTGTTTGAAGGAGAGACAGTGTTGGAAGGAGAGACAGTGTTGGAAGGAGAGACAGTGTTGGAAGGAGAGACAGTGTTGTTCGGGGAGAGACAGTGTTGGTCGGGGAGAGACAGTGTTGGAAGGAGAGAGACAGTGTTGGAAGGAGGGACAGTGTTGGACGGGGAGAGACAGTGTTGGTCGGGGAGAGACAGTGTTGGAAGGGGAGAGACAGTGTTGGAAGGAGGGACAGTGTTGGAAGGAGAGACAGTGTTGGAAGGAGAGACAGTGTTGGAAGGAGAGACAGTGTTGGACGGGGAGAGACAGTGATGGAAGGGGAGGGACAGTGTTGGAAGGAGAGACAGTGTTGGAAGGAGAGCCAGTGTTGGAAGGGGAGAGACAGTGTTGGAAGGAGAGACAGTGTTGGAAGGAGAGACAGTGTTGGACGGGGAGAGACAGTGTTGGAAGGGGAGGGACAGTGTTGGAAGGAGAGACAGTGTTGGAAGGAGAGCCAGTGTTGGAAGGGGAGAGACAGTGTTGGACGGGGAGAGACAGAGTTGGAAGGGGAGAGACAGTGTTGCAAGGAGAGAGACAGTGTTTTGAGGGGAGAGATAGTGTTGGAAGGGGAGAGACAGAGTTGGAAGGGAAGAGACAGTGTTGCAAGAAGAGAGACAGTGTTGGAAAGAAAGAGACAGTGTTGGACGGAAATAGACACCGAGACAGTCATAGATATCCTACAGAGTTAGTTTAATAGTTTTACTATGCACCTTCAACCCATGATGTGGGTGGTAACTGAAAGATTAGAGACACACATAATGGGGCGAGGGACTGGGTCCAATGTGTTGATAACTAAGCAAGTTACAATGGTAATGAACAATTTACATGTTTATGATCCGGTAACAGCAGTAATGAGTTTTTATGTAGACTCGAAATCAGCCCCCAAAATATTACAATATATTTCATATGTTATCATTTTTTTATAACTAGCAATATTTTATCAAGATATTGATGAATTTCGACACATTTAAATAGTTATAATTTTTTTACAACAGGTAAAGTCAGGGTATTTTTTCCCCAGACTGTCTGGTAATATGCCACTGTGGATGAAATACTTTGATATTGATTGAACATTTATGAGTTGTCTCTGAATTCATAAATTTTTGCTCATTCCAGCACATAATGACGTGGGGAGCGACAATGTTTCCCCTGGCAAGGCTTACATTAAGTTACCTCTGTATCAGTTGGGGATGCTAACTACCCGAGGTACCAGCTGCTTACCCGATACCGGGAGCCAGTTGCATCGAAGAGTCTGTTAATTGTGTTGGATGCACCATAGACATGTGGCTCCTGTATGATAAGATGGTGATAGATGGACTGACTGGTGTCAGTCTCCTTCAGTCTCAAATCAATGAAGTTCCGTACAAGGTCTTTCCGTATTACTGTCCTATAATTAGTAGAGAACAGACCAAAGTTGCAATCTACTCTCTCTTCTTGAAGGCTTTCGCCACTTCAATAATTTTATCATGCACTGGAAAAAAAAACCATACCACGGGTGGGGTTCGGACCCGCGGTCAGAGAGTCTCAAAACTCCAGACCGTCGCGTAAGCCACTGGGCCAGCTAGCTTCAATAATATTCATCCAACTAGGTATATTTCTACAAAATAAAAAGGTTAGCATAGGCACCACTGTGTCCACAAATGCAAGTTTTTACAGACGAATCTCCCGCTAGCGGGAGATTCTTATTGGATGAATCTTATTGAAGCTAGCTGGCCCAGTGGCTTACGTGACGGTCTGGAGTTTGAATCTGACCTTGTTCGAACCCTACCCGTGGTATGGTTTGTTTGCAATCGTGTCATTACGATTTCGTGAGTCATGCACTGGAAAACAAACGTGAGACGGAATCCACAGAATGACTGTACTGTTTACAATTCAACTGTTCCTGCACGTTACAATGGTTATTCATGTAGTTAACATCATTTATGGATGATATGGAATAACTTACAATTTAAGTGTCAACCTTGCATATTTGGGCACATTTGTGTGCAAGGAGTATAACAAACAGTTCACTTCGAAGAGTGGAGCCCAATTGTTGGTGCACTCAATGTGTGTAACGGAGCCGTCGCTCAGCATGACAACACCGGCATTACTGGCTGCATCAGGGACTTGGTGAACAGAACCGTAAACAAACAATTTATGGAGTAAAGAGCTGTTTGGATAAGGTATCTGTGTAACTTAAAGCATCGTGCTTGGCCTCAAGACCAAGCAGTCATTGTGATGTAGTAATATATATATATATATATATATATATATATATATATATATATATATATATATATATATATATATATATATATATATATATATATATATATATATATATATATATATATTATATATATATATATATATATATATATATATATATATATATATATATATATTATATATATATATATATATATATATATATATATATATATATATATATATATATATATAAGGCTTCAAGGAAGAATATTTAGATTTCTTTCTGAAGCCATTTGAATATTCCACTTCCCCTACCACCCCATCTTTTATATATAAACTTTATTTCAAGACAAAATACATTGACAAGAATACAATAGGGAGTAAAACAACATAGATAACAACTCAGAGCTACATGTCAAATACTTCGTCCAGCTCCCCGGCAGTGGGCCGCGTGCCCAGAACGCTGCAGGCATTTCCCCTCTGGATCGCCACACTGAGTCTCTGAAAGAGGAAGCTGGTCGCCCTGTGGTCCCTGATTTCTATGATGAGTTCCTCACCCAGCTCTTTGAGAAACTTTAGAGCACACTTGCCCCACGCTCCAAGGGTCTCCGACCCTATTGGGATGAGTTATAGCAAGGGGGAAGGTCTCCCTGTGGCTGGCAGCTCCACCCCCTTCGGCTACGGAGTATGGCAAGTAGGTGTCTGCCATTGTGGCAGCACAGGTGTAGTCCAAAGCAATCTGCTTACCATCCTTCCAGGGTAGCATAGTGGCTCCATCAGGACGCTTTTGACTTCCATCAGACCTCTGCACTTGGGGTTCCCGTTGAGCTGGCCAACGGGCCGTGGCGATGTCATGATGTCATTGATCTCCTCATGTCTAGCATACTTCCCTTCTGATGTGTGACACACGAGACCATGAAGTCCGAATTGATCGGCCGTCGCCCTGCCGCAAATACACCTATGTTCGGTGAGTATGGGGGCGGCTAGGCGAAGAGCAACACCAATCCGAATGTCCTGTGGGTCGAGTCGAGTCCCCAGAGAGGAATTGGGAACAGCTAGAAAGAAATCTCCTGAGTGTGGTGCCTTCACCGCTAGGAGACGAGCTTTGTCCTTTCCTGAAGCGTTGGTGAGCATTGTGTTGGCAATTTTTTACATGATCGGTTTGTCCCTGTGGGACTGTTTGTGCTCTTTGGGAGGAGCTGGTCTACTGGAGGAGTCTGCCAGGATGTCCCATCGCTCGGCTGCTTCAATGAACCTGGGGTCCTGAGCTCCCACCACACCTCTCAAGCTTTCGGGGACAATCTTCTTGACTAATCCACAGGAGGCCAAACACGATGACAGAAATACAGGTAAAGCTACCTGCGTTGCTTTGCGCACCCCTATACCTCCCAGTCGCACTGGTAGGGTTGCCTGTTCCCATTGCCGATCATCTAGTGACAGATTCAGTGTCTTCTTAAAGGTTGATCTCAGGTGTGCGTCATACTCGTTGAGTGTTGGGTTGTCAAAAGAGGGTGCACACCTCAAGAAGAAAGTGAGTCTTGGCATAGTAAGACACATTGTGAGGAGATACAGGGCATCAAGATCACTTATTCTCTCCTCCATTCTTTTCAGGTCATTCACTTTGTCCTTGAGGACCGTGTCGATGGCCTGGTGACCCAGCGGTGCTCCCAGGAGGGTACTGTTAGATGGAGTGGTAGTAGTGACTTCTGGGAGGATTGTTCGCACCGCATTAATTATTTCCTGGTTTGATGTGATGATTTCACACTTTGAGGAATTGAGGATGAGTCCTGAGACTTCTCCCTGTGTCTTCACCCGTTGTAGGTCCTCTAACAGGGACTCCTCAGTACCCACCAGAGTGCCATCATCCAGGCACCAGATGTTGAGCTCGCTGCGTAGGCTGGAAGTTAGTTCTCTTACTGCCAAACAGAAGAGAAGTGGAGCGAGTGGATCACCCTGCTGAACACCCTCAGATGAGGGAATTTCATGTTCCCAAAACAAAAGATTGCTTGGTCTTGAAGCCAAGCACGATGCTTTAAGTTACACAGATACCTTATCCAAACAGCTCTTTACTCCATAAATTGTTTGTTTACGGTTCTGTTCACCAAGTCCCTCATGCAGCCAGTAATGCCGGTGTTGTCATGCTGAGCGATGGCTCCGTTACACACATTGGAGCGCATCAACAATTGGGCTCCACTCTTCGAAGTGAACTGTTTGTTATACTCCTTGCACACAAATGTGCCCAAATATGCAAGGTTGACACTTAAATTGTATGTTTTTCCATATCATTCATAAATGCTGTTAACTACATGAATAACCATATATATATATATATATATATATATATATATATATATATATATATATATATATATATATATATATATATATATGTCGTGCCGATTAGGTAAAACTGGTCAATTAGCAAGAACTCATCTAAAATTAAGTCCTTTCTAAAATTTTCTCTTATACGTTTAAAGATATATTTTTTCATTTATGTTAATGTCAAATTTATAATTTTGTACCAAGAGAAACTTTGAAAACCTACCTAACCTTATTACAACAAGTGCAATTTAATTTAGCCTAACCCAACTAAATATATTTTAGATACGTTAACATTAATTTAATAATAAACAAACACAATGAAATATATATTTTCGTTATGTTCAGAATGATTTTGGCGAAATTATTGCATACACAAATTTTCACTTGTCTTATATGGCAAGGTGAGCGTTGCTATTTTAGCCAAAATAGCAAGTTTTACCTAATCGGCACGACATATACATATGTATATATATATATATATATATATATATATATATATATATATATATATATATATATATATATATATATTGCTAGGAATTCGCAAGAGCAGGCGAAATATTCACAAACACTGATCTCTGGCCGACGGAGACTCAACCTACGAACCTCATGACAAGGTACGCAGTGCTTTACCGACCGTACCACACTGGTCCAATACCTTGGCATCCAGCTTTGCTAGACGTTATTCCAAGGCAGCCAGCTTTCAGGCAGGAAGGCTTACAGCTCACCTTGAAAATTTGTGTATGCAAATTTGTGTATGAAAAGCTGTAAGCCTTCCTGCCTGAAAGCTGGCTGCCTTGGAATAACGTCTAGCGTGATGCCAGATGGACCAGTTGTCATCGGCTAAAGCATGGTACGAGTCTATACCCCAAAATCGTGTTTATATATATATATGTATATATATGTATATATATATATATATATATATATATATATATATATATATATATATATATATATATGTATATATATATATATATATATATATATATAGTATATATATATATATATATATATATATATATATATATATATATATTATATATATATATATATATATATATATATATATATATATATATATATGTCGTGCCGATTAGGTAAAACTTGCGATTTTGGCTTAAATACCAACGCTCACCTTGCCATATAAGACAAGTGAAAATTTGTGTATACAATAATTTCGCCAAAATCATTCTGAACATAACGAAAAAATATATTTCATTGTGTTTGTTTATTATTAAATTAATGTTAACGTATCTAAAATATATTTAGTTGGGTTAGGCTGAATTAAATTGCGCTTGTTGTAATAAGGTTAGGTAGGTTTTCAAAGTTTCTCTTGGTACAAAATTATAAATTCTTACATTAACATAAATGAAAAAATATATCTTTAAACAAATAAGAGAAAATTTTAGAAAGGACTTAATTTTAGATGAGTTCTTGCTAATTGACCAGTTTTACCTAATCGGCACGACATTATATATATATATATATATATATATATATATATATATATATATATATATATATATATATATATATATATATATATATATATATATATATATATATATGCAAAAAGATCACAGTAAACAGGTGATATCAAAATATGCAAGACAACCACTATGAAAAATAGAAGAATTCCAAGCGCTTTCGTGACTACTCACATTATCAAGGAACTATAAAAGGAAACATGATAATGTGAGTAGTCACAAGCTTGAATTCTTCTATTTTTCATAGTGTTGTCTTAATATATATATATATATATATATATATATATATATATATATATATATATATATATATATATATATATATATATATATATATATATATATATATATATATATATATATATATATATATATATATATATATATATATACTTACTATATACATATCTCGCGTCCAGCTTCAGAGGAGCTGGATATGATTCATAATTTTGATATATTGAATTTCTGTATTCAAGTTTGTGCCTTTTAAATAAATAATCACTGACCATATGAAACGTGATACATACATACGCACATTTGGAGTGACCAACGTTCCAGAACCGAATCTTATTCAATAAAATGTGCGAATGTTTCCAATTAATTTTCTGTATCGATAGTAAACTATACACGATTAGGGTCACAAGTGACATGGTCCTTAGACAAATAGATAAATTAAAACCTAACAAATCCCCAGGCCCTGATGAACTGTATGCAAGGGTTCTAAAGGAATGTAAAGAGGAGCTTAGCAAACCTATGGCTAATCTTTTCAACATATCACTGCAAACTGGCATGGTGCCAGATAAGTGGAAAATTGCAAATGTAATACCTATTTTCAAAGCAGGAGACAGGTCCTTAGCTTCGAACTATAGACCAATAAGCCTAACCTCCATAGTGGGAAAATTTATGGAATCAATAATAGCCGAGGCAATTCGTAGCCATCTTGAAAAGCATAAATTAATCAATGAATCTCAGCACGGTTTTACAAAAGGGCGTTCCTGCCTTACAAATTTAATAACTTTTTTCACTAAGGTATTTGAGGAGGTAGATCATGGTAATGAATATGATGTTGTGTATATGGACTTCAGTAAGGCTTTTGATAGAGTCCCACATCAGAGACTATTGAGGAAAATTAAGGCACACGGAATAGGAGGAGAAATTTTTCCTGGATAGAGGCATGGTTGACAAATAGGCAGCAGAGAGTTTGCATAAATGGGGAGAAATCAGAGTGGGGAAGTGTCACAAGCGGTGTTCCACAGGGGTCAGTATTGGGCCCCTTGTTGTTCACAATCTACATAAACGACATAGATGAGGGAATAAATAGCGACATAAGCAAGTTTGCCGATGGCACCAAAATAGGCCGTCCAATTCATTCAAATGAGGACATTAGAGCACTCCAGGAAGATTTGAATAGACTGATGCATTGGTCGGAGAAGTGGCAGATGCAGTTTAATATAGATAAATACAAAGTTCTAAATATTGGACAGGACAATAACCATGCCACATATAAACTAAATAATGTAGATCTTAATACTACTGATTGCGAAAAGGATTTAGGAGTTCTGGTTAGCAGTAATCTAAAACCAAGACAGCAGTGCATAAGTGTTCGCAATAAAGCGAACAGAATCCTTGGCTTCATATCAAGAAGCATAAATAATAGGAGTCCTCAGGTTGTTCTTCAACTCTATATATCCTTGGTTAGGCCTCATCTAGATTATGCTGCACAGTTTTGGTCACCGTATTACAGAATGGATATAAATGCTCTGGAAAACGTACAAAGGAGGATGACTAAGTTGATTCCATGTATCAGAAATCTTCCCTATGAGGATAGACTTAGGGCCCTGAATCTGCACTCTCTAGAAAGACGTAGAATTAGGGGGGATATGATTGAGGTGTATAAATGGAAAACAGGAATAAATAAAGGTGATGTAAATAGCGTGGTAAAAATATCTAGTATTGACAGGACTCGCAGCAATGGCTTTAAGTTGGATAAATTCAGATTCAGGAAGGATATAGGAAAGCATTGGTTTGGTAATAGAGTTGTCGATGAGTGGAACAAACTCCCGAGTACAGTTATAGAGGCTAAAACGTTGTGTAGTTTTAAAAATAGGCTAGATAAATATATGAGTGGGTGCGGGTGGGTGTGAGTTGTACCTGACTAGTTTGTGCTACTAGGTCAGATGCCGTGCTCCTTCCTTAAGTGAATGTAACCTGACCTGGCTGGGTCGGGGCATTGGCTTAAGCCGGTGGGAGACTTGGACCTGCCTCGCATGGGCCAGTAGGCCTGCTGCAGTGTTCCTTCTTTCTTATGTTCTTATGTTCTTATCACATACTTTTATTACCACCGAATGAGGAAGTGCTGGAAACGGATCAGTATCCAGCCTCATTTATTGGCCTCACGAGCAGTGAGGCTCGTGAGGCCAATAAATTCTGATCGTCAGTAAGCTGTTTAGATGCTGGGCCTTCAGCAGAGACTCAAAACCCTGAAGTTACAGCTAGGCTAGTATAGTCACAGTGATCAGGACTATCTAGGGAACACGTAGAGAGTTACTTGCACTCGTTCGCACGGCGTTTAATTAATTGGAATGACAGTGTGGAGGAACAACAAAAGATCAACAAGCCAAAAATGTTAAGGTTTCTAAAATGGATCTCATGTGTCAGCGACTAGAATGGTAATTAAATAACGAGGGAAATAAACTAGAGAGAGAGAAAACGGGTTGTTAAACAGTTGAACTGTCCGCAATACTCTTCGAGAGAAGTGATACAGTCGTTGACTATTATGGTTGTATTGACCAAAGAGTAAGCTTACCAAGTTGTCAGAGGCAGGAGGTTGAGTGCAAGCAGCCTGCGGGCTCCGAGCGAGAAAAAAGGAAGAGAAAGGAAAAAGCTGGCGGTGGACGCTAATGTCAGATAGCAGCCACTTTTGACAAGAAGAAAATTAGGTATGGTGAGGAAATACGTGTTAAGAACAAGACTTAAGCTGAGAGAGAGAAAGATAGAGAAAGTGAGGGAGAACATCACTTTATCTGAGATTTTTTTTCCTAGAATGACTCGAGTCTAGAACACGTTCGTACAGCATCATGACATCAACGAAATATAGTTGACCAAATTAAATCGCTGGCCCACAGATGGCTCCAACTTCATCCTGTTTCCTATTTGAATGTCTCAAAATAAAAAGGCTTCAAAAGGAGCTGATGTAGGTAATAGCTTTTAACTTATATATAAAGTAAAGAACCCTTGACCTACCTTGCAAAACCCTTGTGTAAAGAGAGAGTGAGTTAAAAAGAAGTAAAACTGACACGATGAGATGTGCGTCTATAGTCGAAGTACCAAATAATACCATAGACGTGTTTCCATATAGGCAGATCAGACGAAACATAGGGGAGAGACGTAGCACTCACACTGGAGTGCTCAATATCGAGGAGTAGCCAAAAACCAGTGGATTTAACTTAGCAAATATAACGTAACTAATATAAAAAATATTAATGCAAGTCCGGTAAAAAAAAAAATCGTTCCAATTAAACTTGAGATTTCAAGTGATGAAGAGTGCGTGTGTCGAGTGGCTACTCTTAGGAGGGACTGGTGGAGTGCATACACTCCAGTACGTTAGAGTCGACCGATACCAACCTTGGGGTCATGTAACACCCCAACCCCACTATAAGAATTCCGGTTCTCCTGTGCACGGGGTAGACTATTCCGAGAGATGGCAATTCCCGTGTGATAGTAACTCCAGCTTTGCTGGAATGAAACCTTCGAAGCTGACGTAGCTGGCGAACTCGGAGAACTTGACGATGTCCTACCGAAGTCTCCCAGCTCAGGTTGACAGATTTCAACACCTTGTATGAGCCCCATTTTGAGTGAGGGAATATGACACTGAAGCATAATATAGAATGGGGTAGCAGCACACTGTTGATATATACAATTTTGTTAGAAAATCAACATGTATATATATCTTCTTATACGTCCGTCAGAGAGTACATGGGAAAAAAACGGATATTTTAAGACTTTTCGGTTCTCATTGAGGTTATATATAGACAAAGACTATCTACTACTATCCTAATAGAGTACTGTGTACCACTATTAGACAGTTGAAGCAAGAGAAGTAAAACTGAAGGGTCTCTCCCCACCCTCCACTCTCCTCAACCACTGCCGGCATTAAACAAGGGGTAAAAATGTCATACCATAGAGGGAAAACAGCCGAGGACATTTTATAGGAAAGGTAGATAAAAAAAAGTTACTACTACTACTATTATTATTATTACTGCTACTACGTCAAGTTCTACTCTTAATACAGTGCTCCAGGTGGACCGTGGTTAATCATACAATGTATATTACTCCCGAACTTCTAGCAGGATAGCGGCGGTGGCCTCTGCCTGAAATGGACTATGACTAGAAGAATCGTACATTTACAAAGTATTTCCTAGTACATTCTTGAAGAACTGAATTGTTTAGGCACTAACAATTTCAGGGAGGAGACTATTTAGTGCTCCACAACTCTGTGAAAAAGGTCTTACCCACGTTGATTCTGAACCATTTGCTACACTTTCACTGACAAAATATTCATGTTAATGTATTACTCTGATCTTATTTTTTTTTTTTGCATGATTACGTCAAATATATATTTAATATCTTGAAGGTTTGCACGAGGCTGCCTGAAAGACTCTGTTTACTGAGAGGGAACAAGATGAGTGATTTAAATCTTTCTTTATGAAGATTGTTTCTTAAAGATGATTCCTTGCTCTTTTCACTCTCTTAAATTTGTCAATATCTTTTTAAATAATTAAAAGACAAGAATTTGACAGCTTATTCAAGTTGGGGTCCAGCAGCAGCACTCTCACAAAACTGCTCTTTCAGCATTTTTGTGCGCCAAGTTTCTGCCTATGAATCCAAACAGCCTCTTGACTTGGCTGTTCGCAGCAATACATTATTTAGTATATTTTAGATCCGTTATTATGATTATCTCATTTATTATTATTATTATTATTATTATTATTATTATTATTATTATTATTATTATTATTATTATTATTATTATTATTATTATTATTATGTATTTCTCCCTAAGTGGGTTTCCGTGAAAGTTATAATCATACTATAGTATACTGTTATTGTAGCCTAATGCTCGTCCACGTACAAGTTTCTCCCTACTTTTCTGTCTACCGCGACAACTTCTTCAAGTTTCTCTTACTACTTAGACATTCGGTTATGGATGCTGCCCGTCCCTTTAATTTCATGTCACCCATGAACTTTGAAATATTAGATATAAAACGCATATCTAGGTCATTAAGATATTATAAAAACAATACTGGGTAGGAGATCAGTCCCCGTGGGCACAACTCATCAAGTTTCATCACTCAAATACTTCGTGATTTAAAACTACTTGCTGCTTCTTGTGAGTGACCGAATCACTGAACAATTTCTGGAGATTGTCCCGCTATCCCCGAGACTTTAGCTTACATGGTAATCTCCTGTGTAGTACTGTGTCGCATGCCTGCTGGAGTCGAGGTGTACATCTGTGGGGACTTTCTTTCCCCTACTGCTATAAATGCTACTGAAGAATTCCAGTAACTGCTAGGCATGGTCTTCCACTGAGAAAACAACGTTGATTATTCATTAGTAGGTTATTTTCTTCCAAAAATTTAAGTACCTTTTCCCTGTTGGGGCGATAACTGAGAGGGAATGACCTATTTCATTTTTAGAATATTAATGTGGCCCTTGTCCTTCTTCAGATGATTTGTTGAATATAACTTGAGAGATATGCAGTTGGTAACTAGATTCTTCAAATATTCTCACTGACATTTCATGTAGAACTGTAGATTTACTAATGTTCAGCTTTTCTACGTAATTTGATAAAGCCTTCGTGCCGATTTTATCATTATTTACTGGGTCTGTTTTATTCTCTTCAAAAATATAATGTGATCTAGGTATATTGGTCTCATTTTCATGTGAGTAAACGAAGCTGAAAGCGACATTGAGAGCAGATGTCATTTCTTTATTAATACACGTCAGTGTACCGTCAGTCTCAAAGGTTATATTGCCCTCTGATCCTTATTTTTATTCATAAAATATTTAAACAATTCATCAAGGTTATTTCTAATGTTAATAGTAATTCCTCTTTTCCAGGTCAAGTTTGCCGGTTTTAAGCCTCATAGTCGTCAGTCTTCATCATATTTCCATCAGTCACGGAGCTAAATACATAGGGAAAAAATATTCTTAACTCAGATCATAGAAATAACTTTATTGTCAGAATCAATGGTATTAGAATTACGAGCTCACTGGCACACAAGTATTTAATGATTTAGTTACTACCATTGAGAACTTACTTACAGATAAAGGGAAAAGAAAAAGAGGCCAAAAATTTTCAAAAGCAAATGACAACAAACCCTATCATAAGTTCTATAATGATCTATAATTACACAACTTAACACATACAGCTAGAAGGGTTGGTAAAGCGCTTCCTGAGTGTAGAACCCCAGAATTACTCGCAACTTTCCAACCTATACTAATAACTGCAAGGAACAGACAACAAGCACTTAGACAAGAGGAATGGGAACAATTTGTTAGCGGTTTAAACAAATCTACCCCTTTAAATCTAGCTCGGAAGGGTATAAATATAATAACTATGAAAAAAGAGTGGTAATGTTGCTCATCCTTTTCCTCTTGAAAAAAGCTAATGACCTCATAAATAACTGGGCCAAAACATCCAGGCATGAAAATCTCCCATCTCATATTAGAACAAACCTAGAGAGCTTCTGAAGGAAGGATGAAAAAGATCTATTTCATAAGCAAAAATATTGATGGGAGTGATTACCCCTTCAGTGGATATGAGTTAGATACAACATTAAATAAAGTTTGATCAGCAGCCTCGTACATCGAAACCAATTTCATTAACTAGTTTTTTATGTAAAACATTTGAATGATACTTAATATTATACTACAGAATCAGACACCAACTCTATAGGGAAAACAAAATGTGTGCAGAACCGCATTACCACCTATCTCACTAGACACTTTTCTACTAGTTTTACCATAATTCTTGATAAAAAATCTGCATTTCGTATCGCAAACAGAACTGTTATCCTACATAAACTAGTCAGTACGAATATTGGTCTAGTCAGTTGAATACACAAATAACCCGCACATAGTAGAGAGGAGCTTACCACGAAGTTTCGGTCTGACTTGGACCATTTACAAAGTTACACTAACGAAAAGGAATGAATGAATGAATAAGTTCAGGTAAGATCCCAATGGGTTGAGCGGGGAAGACGGGACAGACGAAGAATAGCGCTGGAGAGGAGTCTTCTTAGTCGTAGAAATAGAGCCAGGGCTTAACCCAACAACTAAGGCGATCGTGGGACAGACTTGATAACAGGAATAGCAGGCTCTCCTGTTGGTGAGACTCCAGTGGGGTGAACGGGGAGGACGGGACAGGCAAATATTAGCGCTAGAGAGGAGTAGAAATTGAGCCAGGGGTTAACCCAGCAGCTAAGGCGAAAGTGGGTCAGAGGGACGAACAGCTAACGAAAAGAATGAATGAATGAATGAATAAATACAGGCAAGATCCCAATGGGATGAGCGGAGAAGACGGTACAGACGAAGAATAGCGCTGGAGAGGAGTCTTCTTAGTCGTAGAAATAGAGCCAGGGCTTAACCCAGCAGCTAAGGCGATCGTGGGGCAGACTTGAGAACAGGAATAGCAGGCTTTCCTGTTGGTGAGACTTCTTAGTGATTTGTGATAGTGGAGTCGTCGTCTGCATTCTTGATGTAGTTGAATGTTGATGTGGGGATCAATTTTATATACGTTCGTTTGTAGTTAATACGAGAGTCTTTTACTATCTGTTCTAAGATTTCGATGAGTTCAGAAACATGCGTAGGGGTAACCTTTGTTGGTGAACTTAACGTCCCCCTGACGTATATACGAACTCAAGGTGGCTGGATTTACATCAATGGTAAAGTTCCTGTTGTGTGCATAGTAGACGATGTTTTTCCATTTGAGGTGCGGCTGGTTGTGTCTTGTACTAAATCGTAGTGTGAAGCAAATGTTGGTGTAGGCGGTGATGTTCTGGTCGTCTTAGCAGGAGTAGATAGTGTGGATGTGGAGGTCTCTGAATGGGCGGCGGCTGTTGAGTTTGCAGTAGGCTGGGAGGTCCCTGATTTGTTGGTTCTGGAGTCTTTTGGAGATATCAGAGGCATTTCATTGGTTGTGAATGGAGTGCCGTGACTGGAAATAAGTGGTGTTGGTTGTGATGGTGGTGGAGCAGCGTCGTGAGATTGATTTGCAGGTGGAGAAACGATGACAGGTTGTTGGTTATTGTTGAGTATCAGTGAAGATGGTGGAGATGTTGGGAATTTGAACTCTGGCATGTTATTTAACTTGAGGAGTTCATTTATGGATGAGTTGAAGGTTCCAGGAACAGCAGCATTGTGCATATGAGCATATATCATACAGTAGTATATGGTGGTTGGGTCACAATCAGGTGCGATGGTGGCAGTGGAGGGTTGATTCGAAGCTTGGAGAATTTTTGTTGTGGTAGCTTGTAGTTTCGTAATAGCAGCATAGGTGGGTGATTTTGAAGATGACTTTTTCTGTGCTACTTCTTGGGTCTTCTTCATAATGTCTTTTCTATTTGGACATTTAGCGGCTAGAGTGTGATGATCGGTGCTTTTACAGTTGAGACAAGTTGGTGTTGGAGGTTCAGAGACGGGGCATGACCGAAAATCATGTCCTTCATTACCACATGTTGTGCAAAACTTCCTGTCCTTCACTGGACAGTCTCTGGTGTTGTGTGCATAAGAGTAACAATTCCAACATTGAGGAATGTAATGGTATCTCTCAGCTTCGATGTGTGTGGGGCTGATGAAGTAATAAAATACTGCAATACCATCAGCCAATGCAGTGGCAGCCATATTTACATCGGTGAACGTGATTTTGAGCATGGATGGAGCTGTAGGTATTTTCATAATGCTCTCGACTTTGGCCCATGAGTTTTGATTTTCAATGGACGTCTTGAGTTCGTCTATAGGTTGAACTGTAAGAAGCTTATCAAGTTTCTTAAGGAAGACTGACCTTCTTGCCCTGAGAGCTGGAGATGACATGACAGTAAATCCTCGACCTGCTAGAGTGGTGGTGGCTGTTGTAGTGAGTAGCTTTTCTGTTTCTTCATCGTCGCTGCACACTACAATAAATGCTTCCTTCAGGGTCAGTATGGTGTTGAACTTCACTTGTAACACACTTCTAACGCAAATTGCTAGAGCAAGTTTTGAAGAATCGTTCACAGTGCCACTGTTTGGTTTGATCTTGACTCGATTTCCATAGCTCATCGTGATGTCCAATTTAGGATGGTGATGACTGTATAAAATTCCCCTCCCCAACGGGGATCGCAGGGAGACTGAATGCCAAGAATCAGAGCTGCTGGAAGATCAACACGACGAGCAGGACAAACACAGATGTCATGACGATGTTGTTATTGTTAGGCTAAGACGATGACGAGGAGTAAGACGATGATGTTCACAATCTTGATGACTGCTGAAAAGAAGATAAGGAGGGAGTATATATAGGCCAGCAGACAGGGACGGGACAAAAGAGGTAGTAGGAAAGGAGAAAGAGATGTAGTGGTAGAGGTGGTAGTAGTAGTAGTAGTGGGGACAGTCAAATAGTACTAAGAAAGAGGAGCACTGCAAGGGAGCTAGGGGCCCACAGAGGGTAGGAACATGAACACAGGAGGGGGGGAATAATAATAATAATGGACCAAATACCCAAGGCAGAAGAAAGAAAACCCAAAGGAGAAAGAGGAAAGGGGAAAAGGGAAAAAGGAATAAGGTTAAGTCACGGGTGTTCTGAAATTTGGAGCATTTTACAATGTAATGGGAAAGGAAGGCATCTACAGAGACAAAGCCACGACTAAGATTCATACAAGGAAAGTTGTGTTTAAGGGAGGATTCATCCAGACGGCGACTGTGAAAGTTAGAAGTAGGGTAGACAGTTTTAGCAGAAGACCAGTCAATAGGATGACCGTGATCTCTGACATGACAGAAAAGAGCATTGTTGTGCTCCCTGAATCTGTCAGAAAGAGATCGGCCAGTTTCTCCAAAGTACTGAAGAGGACAGGAGCAACAAGAAATAGAGTAGACAACAGGAGCATCTATAGAGGGAGGAGAGGTATGAACCAGATTAGTGCGAAGAGTGTTAGTCTGGCGAAAAGTAAGTTTGATGTCTAAGGAACGGAGAGAGTTGTTGAGATTAGAAAGACTGGAAATGTAGGGAAGGCAGAGGACAGGAGAGTTCCCAGGAGTAGAGAGTTTGGGAGAGAAGAAAGTCCGTTTAGCACGTGAGAAGCCAGAGTCTATGAAATGGGAAGGGTAGCCAAGACGGGAAAATGAATTATGAAGAGTGGAAATTTCTGATTCAAGGAACTGAGGATCACAAATGCGGAGAGCACGGAGAAAGAGGGAGATAAGAACACTTTTCTTGACAGAGGAAGCATGATAAGAAAAGTAGTGAATGTACATGTCAAGTCGGACCGAAACGTCTTGGTAAGTTCCTCTCTCATATGTGCGGGTTATTGTGTATTGTTCCGGGTTATTAGTCAGTTGAATAATAGGTTATCTATCCTAGGTATATCACAGGGAGGTATTCTCAGTCCCATGCTGTTTATATAATGTCTTAATTAATGCTCTCCTAAATGCTCTATCAACTTCTCTTAAATATATAGTTATAAGCTATGCTGATGACATCATAATTCACAGAACAAAGCATATGAAAAATAAGTGACATTTCTTACCAAGTTCAACAATACGTAATTGACTAAACATCATCATATCTTCTTTTAAAACGTAATATAGTGATAAGTAAACAACGTTGCCCCACCCATTTATCCGCAGGGTGAAAGCATCAGTTAGGTTAAATCTTACAGATATCTTAGTGTAGACGCACCCTTCAGTATATCCACCATATCTCAACTAAATAAGACATGGAAAGATAGGCTGCTAAGTGCCGTCAGAGCTGCTGTTGGCTACAGCCCCAACTATGGAGCTAATATAAGACTAGTGAGAAAAGTGTACAAAGCCTATATTAGATCCTTAATTAATTATGCTGCGCCAGCGTTAATGTTAGCTAAAGAAAATTATCTCCGGCCATTGTAGCTATTGCAGTACTAAGTCATCAGAATTATTCTTGGCTGTCCTAAAACTACCAAGGTTCATAATATGAGAAGAGAGCTTAATTAATATTCCTAGTATTAATGACAGGAGGACTGAGATTAAAAGCGCACTTGGTATTAGAATATTAAGTAATGAACCAAATACTGTCACCATAAATCTTGAAGCAGGAGGCGGCGGGGTCACAGTGGGACCATCCACTAGTGTAAGTAGGTCTTCGTCCAAAGGTTGGACAAGTATTGAAGAATTCCTTGTATCAAGATCCCATGATGTTCCAGTGTCTGACGGATGTGATAAATGGTTTTGAAAACCGACAAGTTAAACATTGAGACACTTATGCAACATATGGGACTCTTTATGTTGCATAAGTGTCTCAATGTTCAACTTGTTGGCTTATGAAAACTTGGAATTTAAAGTTTTATAACGTGCATGAACTGTATTGCTTTAGACAACAAGAGCATCTCACCCCTCCATGAAAGTTTTGTTCACTTAATATCTCATATCCGACAATATCCCCCAAGAAGCTCATCACTAGTAAGTCCTTCCCTAAATCAATTACAGAGGTAGCAGCTCAAGCATAAATTTCTGGCTTATTTGTTAGTAATAACACATCTCAAATTATATATATATATATATATATATATATATATATATATATATATATATATATATATATATATATATATATGTCGTGCCGATTAGGTAAAACTGGTCAATTAGCAAGAACTCATCTAAAATTAAGTCCTTTCTAAAATTTTCTCTATACGTTTAAAGATATATTTTTTCATTTATGTTAATGTAAGAATTTATAATTTTGTACCAAGAGAAACTTTGAAAACCTACCTAACCTTATTACAACAAGCGCAATTTAATTTAGCCTAACCCAACTAAATATATTTTATATACGTTAACATTAATTTAATAATAAACAAACACAATGATATATATTTTTTCGTTATGTTCAGAATGATTTTGGCGAAATTATTGCATACACAAATTTTCACTTGTCTTATATGGCAAGGTGAGCGTTGCTATTTAAGCCAAAATCGAAGTTTTACCTATTCGGCGACATATATATATATATATATATATATATATATATATAATATGGGGTCCACCTCTGGTACAAATTGTAGGGACCCATAGCCTCGGAGAAGTGGATAAAAGGCTTCAAGGAAGAATATTTGGATTTCTTCCTGATGCCATTTGAATATTCCACTTCTCCTACCACCATCTTTTAATTTTTTTTTTTTTACCAATAGGTATGTTTTATTACATAATATGGTACAAAAGATTTGAGAGATACATTGTTGATATAAAGATGGCATATACAGTACACGAGGTGAGAGATACATGTCTAGTACATATTGTTACATCTTTGTCACTGATTATAATGCGAAAATCTCATCCAGCTCTTCCGAGCTGGTGCGCGTCCAGAATCAGCATGCATTACCCTCTGAACAGCAGCGCTGAGTCGCTGGAACAGAAAACTAGCTGCCCTGGGATCCCTAGTTACCCTGTTGAGTCTTTTGCCCAGCTCCTTGAGGAACTTAGATGCACTCTTTCCCCATGAGCCAAGGGTCTCTGAGCCTATGGGAACAAACATATAATGATGGGCAAGTTCTCCATATTTTCTCGACTTCTGGGACTCCCTGAAGGTGGCAGCAGCCCCTCCTTCCTCCCTGGTGTACTGGAGATAGGTATCAGCCAAGGTAGATGCACATGTGTAGTCCCACACCACCTGCTTGCCGTCTGTCCAGGCTTGAAGGGTGATACCATCTGGACGCTTTTGGTTGCCATCAGATCTGCATAGTTGGGGTGGTTCCCTTACTGCTTGGCATCCGGCTGTTGTGAGGCTCCTCTTGGTACAAATTGTGGTACCCATAGCCTCGGAGAAGTGGATAAAAAGGCTTCAAGAAAGAATATTTGGATTTCTTCCTGATGCCATTTGAATATTCCACTTCTCCTACCAGTGGGAGTAAAAGGTAGATGGGATACAAGGAAAATAGAATCAGTAAGTAAAAGAGAGGTGAAGGTTTATAAACTAAAAGAGGAGGCAGTTAGGGTAAGATATAAACAACTATTGGAGGATAGATGGGCTAGTGAGAGTGTAGGCAATGGGGTCGAAATGTATGGGGTAGATTTAAAATGTAGTGTTAGAGTGTTCAGCAGAAGTTTGTGGTTACAGGCGAGTGGGTGCGGGAGGGAAGAGGAGTGATTGGTGGAATGATGATGTAAAGAGAGTAGTAAGGAGAAAAAGTTAGCATATGAGAGGTTTTTACAAAGTAGAAGTGATGCAAGGAGGGAAGAGTATATGGAGAGAAAAGAGAGGTTAAAAGAGTGGTGAAAATGTAAAAAGAGAGCAGATGAGAGAGTGGGTGAGATGTTATCAGCAAATTTTGTTGAAAATAAGAAAAAGTTTTGGAATGAGATTAATAAGTTGAGGAAGCCTAGAGAACAAATGGATTTGACAGTTAAAAATAGGAGAGGAGAGTTATTAAATGGAGAGTTAGAGGTATCGGGAAGATGGAGAGAATATTTTGAGGATTTGTTAAATGTTGATGAAGACAGGGAAGCTGTGATTTCGTGTGTAGGGCAAGGAGGAATAACATCTTGTAGGAGTGTGGAAGAGCCAGTTGTGGGTGTAGGGGAAGTTCGTGAGGCAGTGGGTAGAATGAAAGGGGTAAGGCAGCTGGGATTGATGGGATAAAGATAGAAATGTTAAAAGCAGGTGGGGATATAATTTTGGAGTGGTTGGTGCTATTATTTAATAAATGTATGGAAGAGGGTAAGGTACCTAGGGATTGGCAGAGAGCGTGTATTGTTCCTTTGTATAAAGGCAAGGGGACAAAGAGAGTGCAAAAATATAGGGGAATAAGTCTGTTGAGTGTACCTGGTAAAGTGTATGGTAGAGTTATTATTGAAAGAATTAAGAGTAAAACAGAAAGCAGGATAGCAGATGAACAAGGGGGCTTTAGGAAAGGTAGGGGTGTGTAGACCAAGTGTTTACAGTGAAACATATAGGTGAACAGTATTTGGATAAGGGTAAAGATGTTTTGTGGCATTTATGGATTTGTTAAAGGCGTATGATAGGGTAGATAGGGGGCAATGTGGCAGATGTTGCAGGTGTATGGAATAGGAGGAAGGTTACTGAAAGCAGTGAAGAGTTTTATGAGGATAGTGAGGCTCAGGTTAGAGTGTGTAGGAGGGAAGGGACTATTTCCCAGTAAAAGTGGGCCTTAGCAAGGATGTGTGATGTCACCGTGGTTGTTCAATATATTTATAGATGGGGTTGTAAGAGAAGTGAATGCGAGGGTCTTGGCAAGAGGTGTTGGGCTAAAGATAAAGCAAATACAAAGTGGGAGTTGTCACAGTTGCTTTTGCTGATGACACTATGCTTTGGGAGATTCTGAAGAGAAGCTGCAGAGGTTGGTGGATGAATTTGGTAGGGTGTGTAAAAGAAAAAATTGAAAGTGAATATAGGAAAGAGTAAGGTGATGAGGATAACAAAAAGAATAGGTGACGAAAGATTGGATATCAGATTGGAGGGAGAGATATGGAGGAGGTGAATGTATTCAGATATTTGGGAGTGGACATGTCGGCGGATGGGTCTATGAAGGATGAGGTGAATCATAGAATTGATGAGGGAAAAGGGTGAGTGGAGCACTTCGGTCTGTGGAGACAAAGAACCTTGTCCATGGAAGTAAAGAGGAATGTATGAGAGTATAGTTATACCAACGCTCTTATATGGGTGTGAAGCATGGGTGATGAATGTTGCAACGAGGAGAAGGCTGGAGGCAGTGGAGATGTCATGTCTGAGGTCAATGTGTGGTGTGAATATAATGCAGAGAATTCGGAGTTTGGAAATTAGGAGGAGGTGCAGGATTACCAAAACGATTGTCAGAGAGCTGAGGAGGGGTTGTTGAGGTGGTTTGGACATGTAGAGAGAATGGAACGAGACAGAGTGACTTCGAGTGTATAAATCTGTAGTGGAGGGAAGGCGGGGTAGGGGTCGGCCTAGGAAAGGTTGGAGGGAGGGGTAAAGGAAGTTTTGTGTGCGAGGGGCTTGGACTTCCAGCAAGCATGTGTGAGCGTATTTGATAGGAGTGAATGGAGGCATATGGTTTTAATACTTGACGTGCTGTTGGAGTGTGAGCAAAGTAACATTTATGAAGGGATTCAGGAAACCGGCAGGCCGGACTTGAGTTCTGGAGATGGGAAGTATAGTGCCGGCACTCTGAAGGAGGGGTGTTAATGTTGCAGTTTTATAACTGTAGTGTAAAGCACCCTTCTGGCAAGACAGTGATGGAGTGAATGATGATGAAGGTTTTTCTTTTTCGGGCCACCCTGCCTTGGTGGGAATCGGCCGATGTGTTAATAAAAAAAAAAAAAAAAAAAAAAATATATATATATATATATATATATATATATATATATATATATATATATATATATATATATATATATATATATAAATATATATATATATATATATATATATATATATATATATTGTAACCACAAACGAGTGGTATTGATCAATAACAACACTGCAACTAGCCAAGAACCCGAACCCATGCTGCTTGGCCCGCCTCATGGTGAGCGAAAACACGTGACGCTTTAACCCACAGGCCCACACAATCCTACAAGAAACCTCAAATCACACTATGTATCCTGGTATGAATTAGCTACATACCAACATAGTTTTCTACTCGATTGCTCCTCTTTGTTACATGGAATACGATCTTAGTCGATACATAGTATTATACGATTTAATCTTTTCCACATTTCCTGTACATTAGTCTCATTTTTTTTAATATCTTGATGCATATAACACTGTGATCACTTTAAGTGGCTAGACAACTTCCCACGAACTAACAAGGCCATCACAGTCCACGTCAATGACAGGGCCACCTGCCGAGACAATCAGGGTTAACAAAGTCATCTATACTGTTAATTTTCTTAGTGATTTCCTATTAGGGTTGCAGTTAGCATTAAGATTACTGACGTTTCCAACGCCTCATCCAATCGGTTTCAAATTTTCACCACTTGTGTATGGTAACCAGGACCAAATTCTTGAAACACTTGGCATGTTTACGTGTGCTATGACTCATTCCCAGCATCCTGGAATGGCTTGGATACTTCCGAAACCGTCAGGTGTCAAGAAAAATCGAAGTTACCGGAGAGTTAAAATTGAAATGTGAAATGAAGATTTGTCGATTTTGTGTAAAATGGTCTGAAATTTTTGTTCCCGTTAAATCACGTGAAATAAATGTAAGTTTACGTCACCTGAACGACTTCAATATTTAATGGCCTAGGATAGTGCCTATTACGTCTTGCTTGCGTGCAGGCAAATTGTTGATGCAATAAAGATACCCAGATGTTGCACTTGTGTCTTAATTCCATAATTATTTGACCCTATTGCATTATTTTACCTTGATGCTGGTAAAGAGCTTTTGATCCACGGAGGTGGACTTATCTTCCTCTTTCTCGGATCGAATTTGAAAGCAACCTATTCCACAGCAATTTTCCTATGATTAAAATATAACAATCGTGAACGGGATCAATGGCTGATGCATCGTATGATATTAATGGTAAGTTTCATGGGTTTAGGCTGTGTGGGCACAAATTTGGTTGGAATCTGTGCAATAACCGGAATATGAATCTTTTGCTCGGCTTTAATAAAATTGGTTTCTGTGAAACAATTGGAGAATGTCTTTACTGATCAGAAATAAGTCAGTGTTCGCTTTTATTTCGTAATACCGGGTTAAATTAACTTAATGTTTCTTTTATTTCGTAATACCAGGTTAAATTAACCTAATGTTTCTTTTATTTCGTAATACCGGGTTAAATTACTTTATGGTTCTTTTATTTCGTAATACCAGGTTAAATTAACTTAATGTTTCTTTTATTTCGTAATACCGGGTTAAATTAACTTTATGTTTCTTTTATTTCGTAATACCAGGTTAAATTAACTTAATGTTTCTTTTATTTCGTAATACCGGGTTAAATTAGCTTTATGTTTCTTTTATTTCGTAATACCAGGTTAAATTAACTTAATGTTTCTTTTAAGTGCGTATAACCTGTGCCCCCTCAAGACCATTGTTAATTTTTTTATGTTATTTTCACTCAACTTACATAAAACTTTTTTAAAAGCTGGTCAGTTTTACTAATAGAAAAATTTGAATTGATTTTTGCCTGTGCAGATTCTAATTTGCTGTTTTTGTGGAAGAAACTGGAAAAATTTAAATACTGCTTTTAATGCAATAATTTGTGTGGCGCATCTGATTAGCTTCGACTCCTTCATGCTGATTACCCTATTACGCAACATGTGAGTAGCGTCAAGCTCAAAGTGCTTGTATATTTCAGAATATTGGTCTCTTTGGCCCCTAGGAAATATTTAAATTATATTTGGTCTGTGTATGTCCAAATTCACCATTTTTCTTGAAGAAATTTGGATATTAGCTTCCACGTGATGACTTGTGAATGCTCTTCTGATTCTCTTAAAAACATCAAGCTTAATATTTAACTGCATTACCAACTTATGCCGCACTTTGCACTATTCCATTCGCGTGCATTGAGGCACAGGGAACTGGGGTTATGGAATACGTGGATACCTTTCTTGGGTCACGCAGCGATCAAAATACATCTTGTTTATTATAGATTTAAGTTAGCCTTAAGAGGCTATACATGTTCCTAGCTCTCTCTGAGTGGTCTGACGATGACTCTAAATATAATCTTTTCCTTATGAATGGCTTCAGTATACAGTCACATCACTCATGTTTATGTTGACTGGGTCTAGCCTCCCCTATGTACAGTTCGTCCAACTCAGTCTTTTCTAAAGGTCCAGTCTATGATGAATAATATACCAAGAGCTCGCACGTAACAGACTAAAACTTATAACGGCGCTTCGGTCCGACTTAGACCTAAACGTCGTCATAAGTTTCGGTCTCGAACGTGCAGGCTATTAGTGTATTGTTCCAGCCACGATAAGGTGCCGTTTTATTCTTTATGAATAAACTGTACCAGGGTATTATCAGTTCAGGCAGCTAGTAACTCCCTGTATACATCAACGATTCTTTCAGAGATAATTCCTGAGTACTCAGAACGAGCGTACTACTGTACTTCTTTAAAGCTGTAAAGGTATTAATACATTTTAATGATGTTATCATATTATATTAAATGTTCTAAGGGAAGGTTTTTAGCTCAGATGATAGACGCTGTGAGAGGATTCTTGACGACCTGAACTGTTTGTTACCTTGAAAGGGGGTACCTGGCCTCTAAGAGAGTGTACCTGGCCTCAAAGACTGCTTACAGTGGGTACCTGACCTCAAAGACAGGATACCTGACCTCTAAGAGACTATTGAGCTGCCTCATCCCTGTCTGCCACACTTATTAATGTGACACTTGCCACTGTCAGTTATGTCTGCCACACTTATTAATGTGACACTTGCCACTAGTCGACATTCACGACTTTCGTGGGAACAGAGATAACTCACAAAAATTTCAAACGAATAAAATATAATTATAAACTCCATTATTATTACTTTTATTGTAATAAGTGTCTTTATTGCAGCTTTCATTGGGCAGGGCAGGGCAGGGCAGGGCAGGACAGGGCAGGGCAGGGCAGGACAGGGCAGGGCAGGGCAGGACAGGGCAAGGTAGGGCAGGGCAGGACAGGGTAGTGCAGGGTAGGGCAGGGCAGTACAGGGCAGGGTAGGGCAGGGTAGGGCAGGGCATGGTAGGGCAGGGCATGGTAAGGGAAGGCAGGGCATGGTAGGGCAGGGCAGGGCAGGGCAGGGTAGGGTAGGGCAAAGCAGAGCAGGGCAGGGCAGGGCAGGGCAGGGCAGGGTAGGGCAGGGCAGGCAGGGCAGTCCATGGAAGGACAGGGCAGGGCAGGGAAGGGCAGGGCAGGGCAGGGAAGGGAAGGGAAGGGCATGGCAGGACAGGGCATGGTAGGGCAGAGCAGGACAGGGCAGTCCATAGCAGGGCAGAGCAGAACAGGGCAGTCCAGAACAGTCCAGGGCAGGGCAGTCGAGGGCAGGGTAGGGCAGGGCAGGGCAGCCCATGGCAGCTCCTGGAGAGCGAAACGTTGCCACAATAAAATGTCACATTAGTTGCATTTGTGTCCTTTTACTTAACATATTGTCGGTAATTCTACCAATATTAACACATTCTTTTTATGTTACCCAAGGTTGTAACTATCACCCTACTTTGAAGACTGTCACATGCAGCATTCTCCACCTGACCCAGCATTCTCCACCTGACCCAGCATTCTCCACCTGACCCAGCATTCTCCACCTGACCCAGCATTCTCCACCTGACCCAGCATTCTCCACCTGACCCAGCATTCTCCACCTGACCCAGCATTCTCCACCTGACTTAATCCTATAAATATTCATGTATCTTGTTTCCAGGTAGATCTGTTTGTGACTAGATAAAGCCCACTGCGTGGGCGAAACGTTGTCAATAAAGATACCCAAGTGTTGCATACGTGTCTAATTTACCAACCTGTGTATTAGCTGTCTGTTGTGTGTGGCACCTGGGGGCAGTATTGTACTTTATATGTCTGGGATTTGAAACGAAGTGAGGTATGATATTATCGCAGTACGATACTAGTTTACAATACCGACAAGATGAAGAATTAGACACATATGCAACACCTGGGTGTCTTTATTTGAAGATGTGTAGTCAACCATTGACATTATTAGGTCTATGCAATAGATTGCAATAGTCTATTCGGTAGTGAGTTCCTCAGCCTTGTAGGACTATACACAGAAGACAATGGAAGATGAGGTAAGTCTTGATGAATCTAAGACTAAGGAACTGAACGTCAGCTGCAAGGCTGACCGACTGATTACCCCGGCTTCTTCAGTCTTCGAAAAGCAACTTTATAATGAATTAATAAAGCCACTGGCTGGAGAAACGTCTTCAAGCAATGACACTCAAGTGTTGTAAATGTGTCTAATTCCTCAACTCTTCAGTCTCTACATTCAACGACGTTAAAATAAAAATAGAAGAAAGAAGCCACGCCTGCCCACACTGCTCATTTATTAATGCGAAAAAAATCCCAGTGGAACAGAAGGAAACAAAAATTACAATTTCAAAGCACTTGTGTTAAGTAACAAACGCAGTGAGGGAATAAAACTTGTATTCTAGCCTTCCAATGACACTACGAGAGAGTGCAACTGCAGTTGGTAGTGGCATCAGTGTAGGCACACCTGACACGTCCTCTGGTTAAATCCTTTGAAAATAAAAATGGCCTTGAAAAGGTGCAATTGGAAGAATACTGAAAAATATCATTTAAAATGCAAGTAAAAATATGTCAGAGCGAGAGGAGAGAGAGAGAGAGAGAGAGAGAGAGAGAGAGAGAGAGAGAGAGAGAGAATGAGAGATGAGAATGAGAATGAATATGGATGAATGAAGTGGTGAACTTGTGAGAAGATTCAGTGGTGTTTGAGTTATGGTTGGTGTGGAGCTGTGTGAGAGCCTCTCAGTACCTGCCTGACGCTCGCTGTACACACCACACATGGTAATCCTGTCTTCTGGCAACGATTACACGCCCCCCATTTGTCAAGATTACCTCTTCTCTTTCTCTATTTCTCAGTGTGTGTGTATGTGTGTGTGTGTGTGTGTGTATGTGTGTGTGTGTGTGTGTGTGTGTGTGTATGTATGTGTGTGTATACTCACCTAATTGTGGTTGCAGGGGTCAAGTCATAGCTCCTGGCTCTGCCTCCTCACTGGTCGCTACTAGGTCACTCTTTCCATGCTCCATGAGCTTTATCATACCTCTTCTTAAAGCTATGTATGGTTCCTGCCTCCACTACATCATTCTCCAGACTATTGCACTTCCTGACAACTCTATGACTGAAGAAGTACTTCTTAACATCCCTGTGATTCATCTGAGTCTTCAACTTCCAATTGCGACCCCTTGTTGCTGTGTCCCACTTCTGGAACATTCTGTCTCTGTCCACCTTGTCGATTCCTCTCAGTATTTTATACGTAGTTACATATCTCCCCTATCTCTCCTGTCCTCTAGTGTCGTCAGGTCGATTTCCCTTAACCTCTCCTCGTAGAACATGCACCTTAGCTCCTGGACTAGTCTCGTTGCAAACCTCTGCACTTTCTCTAATTTCCTGACGATCTTGGCCAAGTGTCGGTTCCAATCTGGTGCTGCATACTCCAATATGGACCCGACGTACACGGTATACAGAGTCGTGAACTATTACTTACTGAGATGTCGGAATGCTGTTCTTTGGTTTGCCAGGCGTCTTTATGCTGCTGCAGTTATTTGGTTGATATGCGCCTCAGGAGATGTGCTCGGTATTATACTCACCCCAAGATCATTTTCCTTGAGCGAGGTTTGTAGTCTTTGGCATCCCTAAACTGTACTCTGCCTGCGGTCTTCTTTGCCCTTCAATCTTCATGACGTGTGTGTGTGTGTGTATGTGTGTGTGTACTCACCAATTTGTGGTTGCAGAGGTCGATTCATAGCTCCTGGCCCCGCCTCTTCACTGATCACTACTAGGTCCTCTCTCTGCCTGTGTGTTTACTCACCTATTTGTGGTTGCAGGGGTCATGTCATAGCTCCTGGCCCCACCTCTTCACTAATCGCTACTAGGTCCTCTCTCTTCCTGCGCCATGTGTGTGTGTGTCGCCGTTCAAAGTCTTGTTGGATTACTTTATCATGAGTCGCATCTTTCTTAGATTTTATTGTTATTTTAATCAGGGGGAAGGGCTAAACTCCTAGGGGTCACAAAGCTCTTGGGAAATGGGAAGAATTCAGATTCGATCCAGGGAATGTATCAAGAGCTCTCTAAGGGATATCATTCTTAGAAACCTAATATGGTGTCTGCTGGTGTGTTGTTCTTCAGACAGTTGCACTTCCTCCTTCTCTAACACAGTAGAGGCGTTTCGTAACCAACTCACCGATCATCAGTGCAACCAATTTCCATCTTGTGTCTACTTTATTCCTCTTGTATCCTCTGTGTTGTGGTCATGTTCCTTGTTTTTTCTCCATTCTTGTAGTGTCGTGTGTTCAGGCTCTCAGTGGCACTTCGTAGTTTGTTGTTTTAAGTTCCGGTGTCAGTCGTGTTGCGAACTCTCCGACTTCTCAGTTTTATGTTCGTGTTTGTTTGTATGTGCTCCACGTTGGTGCCGAGTTTTACAATGTTGATCGAGAGTATTTTGATTATAGAGTTCTGAATGGTTCTTTATTTAGGTTCCAGATACATTTGTCCAGTTTACAATTCGTTTCTCACAGTGTTTTCTGTTCCTTTCAGAGTTCTTAATCTTTTACATTTGCCGTTTCGATGGCTACTCGTTGCCGTGTCGATGACTACTCGTTGCCGTGTCGATGGCTACTCGTTGCCGTGTCGATGGCTACTCGTTGCCGTGTCGATGGCTACTCGTTGCAGTGTCGATGGCTACTCGCTGCCGTGTCGATGGCTACTCGCAGGCTACAAACGTGCAGTCGACACATCCTTTCCATTTCTGTCGAGTTAACGCGAGACTGTTATTCATAGCTATTAAATTTTTTGAGACTGGGATTTCAGTCTCTAGAACAGTGTTGTTGTTCGCAGATAAATCTATCGTTTTTTTCTCGAGATATTTGTTGAAGATACATATGAGTATTGGGCTGTTTTTCAGTGATAGATGTCTGTCGACTTTAAATTATAAGATTACATTTTCTGTTTACAAACTGATAGTTTGCCATTTTCATTGATTCATTGTAAATCTGAGTTAGTGGGTGCTCTCTCTCTCTCTCTCTCTCTCTCTCTCTCTCTCTCTCTCTCTCTCTCTCTCTCTCTGATATACACGTAATATCTTTAGAACATATGTTTTAAGTTTTGTTTTGTTTTGCATTTGTTTTCACTCCTGTCATATTAGTTGGATATTCCCTGTGGTTTTGCTTGTGTCAGTCGCCGTCCCTCGTCAGTCTTATCGCCGTCCTCGTCAGTCTTATCGCCGTCCCTCGTCAGTCTTATCGCCGTCCCTCGTCAGTCTTATCAGTCTTTTATCTTGGAAAGTGACTGAGGCGCAGCTTTGTTTTAGTTGTCATGACATTTTCAAATTGCCTTTGCTTTCCTCCAGTTCACTCACAGGAAGACTTTATTCAGCACTAGATAAATTCCTATTTCGGTTGATAAATCCCCACTGTGGGTGATAAATCCCTATTTTGGGTGATAAATCCCCACTGTGAGTGATAAATCTCCCACTGTAAGTGATGGATCACCACTGTGGTGATAAATCACAACTATGGGGAAAATTCCCATTGTAGTAATTAATCCTCACTGTAGAGAATAAATCTCCAATGTGGGGATAAATCGCCACTGTGGGTGATAAATCCCTACTGTGGGGAAAAAATCCCCACTGTAGTGATTAATCCCCAATGTAGGGAATAAATTCACAATGTGAGGATAAATCGCCACTTTGGGTGATTTGAAATACAACAGAAGTTCTTGTCTGCTTAGGCTGTATTTAAATGACCTCAGTTTTTGTCCTCTTGCTTGCATTGCTTGTTTAACCATGAGTTCTCTCTCTCTCGCTCCCTCTCTCTCGCTCTCTCTCTCTCTCTCTCTCTCTCTCTCTCTCTCTCTCTCTTTTTTGCTTTACTCTTGTTTAGCGGGAATGAATAATTTAATCTCTTACCAACACTTTAGTTTGTGAAGCTCCTCATATCCTGTGGGTTTCTGCTTCTTACTATTCTTCCTGTCTTAGCAGACGGAGGATCAAGTCACCACCACATTTTGCGTTGAATGAGTTACGCAGCTTCAGCATTCCACACACACAAAAATAACATTCCACTTTAGTTCCATTTTCTGCGCGCAGTTGTAATATTTTTTCCTTCACTGTCTTTCCTATTTTGTTGTGAAATATCAACTTAGCAGACAGTAGCTTCACTTGGGGGAGGGGGTATAATTTAGTTCAATGGGTGAGGCACTAAGTGTTTTACATAGTTCTAGTCTCCTTGGTGCAGTGCTCCTCTCTTTCATGGTGGTTTCTATATATTGTGATTTAGGAAGTTCTTCCTTGCTGTTAGCAAGACATTGATCATCTAGGTATGAGGCTCTGGGGAGGCAGAGTCTCATGCCTAGATGTGAATGAAATCGCCTTAGGGTGATATATTAGATCCTGTCCAGTTTGGTGTTCTTGCTGGCTTCTGCGTGTCTATTAAAGCAGCAATGTTTCAGTCATATTCTTGACTCATGTTATAAGTCAATTTGATAGAGATTTTCAATGTCTATGTGCATTTCATTTACTGGGTCAACTTCTATCTGGAGGACGGGGAAGGCAGAGGAGTGTTGTTGATGGTAGTTCCATCTACAACATCCCTCAATTTTAGTTCCATTTCTTTCCTCCCTAACACGTATTCTGAATATTTCTCATCGTTAACCTTTTCCATAATTCCATTACACTGTAGGATACAGGGTTGCCAGATGTAAGACTTCCCCGCCATAAATATTTTGGAATTATTCTTTCATTCTTAAAATATAGAAACATAAATATAAATTAGTGACTGACACAGTGTTGTAGCTAACAGTAGAGCACCATGAGTAGTTGCAACAGTAGCAATACTATAAAAGTAAAGGTATTTGCAGTCCTTGTTGCATGCATCAAATATGGTATATGTTGATTTTGTGTGCACAAAATCAATCGCAAATTCTGTAATCATTTTGCCAGCTGTAAGCACAAGTAACCACAACCATCTTATTATAGCATGCAGCCCTAGATCGTCTGGTGACCAGCAGGTGTAGTTTTGGTGCAACTGACTTGTCAGGAGTGAGTTGGCTGGCTGACACGATTACCTCGTTTGTGGTAATTGTTTCAGAAGGTCAGACTCATTCTAGCCGACAGCTGGCTCATATTTCAGTGTGACCACTGATTTCCTGGAGTATTATCCTTTATTTTTTCTCGCTGTTAATCATAATTCTGAGATGTTAAAATGACTGTACATTTGTTAAGTGTACACAGAGAATTGGAGAAGGGTGATTGCATACATGAATCACACAAGTCAATTCCTGAGCATGACCTCTTTCCTCTAAGTGATTCTTATGATGCTGTTTCTGGCGGCTGCTTATAGCACAACCCAGTACTGCAGAAATATTGGAGCTCTTGAACTGGGGTTTCCCCTTAGTGTGAGTATTGTATCATGCTGAGTTACTGTGTTGTTGTGCAAGTGGTATGCCACTGGAAAGACTTTGAAGGTTCGCTACTTTGCAAACTCTGCCTAATATAGTGGCATCGTTGTTGGTTTCTGGCAACTGATACAGTGATCATTAATAGGTGGCTGTTAACAGTTGAGGAATTTCGCGAACTTATCCGAAACCGATTATTTTTTGTATCCTCCAATCGTGGAGGATGTGTCTCATCTTCGTATGTTTAACAGTATGAAGAGGTATTTGTAATCGTTGCCTTGATGGTGCTCCTTTAGACAACCCAGGAGGGATTGCACCAGAGGCGGGGCTAGACTGACCCGTAATGAGCTTGGCATTTGAGTTAGCAAAGATTAATTTAGAAACTACAGAGGGTCTTTCTACAGAGGGTCTTTCTACAGAGGGTCTTTCTACAGAGGGTCTTACAATAGAGAGTCTTACAACTAAGGAATGTGGTAGGGATAAGAGGAGTAAAGTTTTATGAGGAAGATAGTGAATGATTCAGGTAACAAAAATCTGTTATTAGTACAACGCTTTACTGAAGCCGAACCAGAGAAATTTTTCGAAGTGTTTGAAAATCAAGCCTTAGTGTGGCATAATAATAGTTATAATTATAACCTTATTTTTCATAGGGGTGGACCGGTAAGCCAGCAGAAGGCCTCGGTCATATGACGAAAAGCTCCAGTGGCGGGTCATCACATGACTAAGACCAGCGTCAGGAAACAATTGTCCTGTTCCCTGACATATCTTACCTAACCTAACTTTAGTGTGGCCGAAGGGACATTGAACTTACTAATTCATACAGCATTACAGTATGCAGCACAATATACAACTTGTATGTCAGCTGATGATTACATTATGAGAGTGTACCTGCTTACTGTCAGTGACAGTTCTGCGTGCATATGAGAGTGTACCTGCTTACTGCCAGTGACAGTTCTGCGTGCATATGAAAGTGTACCTGCTTACTGCCAGTGACAGTTCTGCGTACATATGAGAGTGTACCTGCTTACTGTCAGTGACAGTTCTGCGTGCATATGAGAGTGTACCTGCTTACTGTCAGTGACAGTTCTGCGTGCATATGAGAGTGTACCTGCTTACTGCCAGTGACAGTTCTGCGTGCATATGTGAGTGTACCTGCTTACTGCCAGTGACAGTTCTGCGTGCATATGAGAGTGTACCTGCTTACTGCCAGTGACAGTTCTGCGTGCATATGAGAGTGTACCTGCTTACTGCCAGTGACAGTTCTGCGTGCATATGAGAGTGTACCTGCTTACTGCCAGTGACAGTTCTGCGTGCATATGAGAGTGTACCTGCTTACTGCCAGTGACAGTTCTGCGTGCATATGAGAGTGTACCTGCTTACTGCCAGTGACAGTTCTGCGTGCATATGAGAGTGTACCTGCTTACTGCCAGTGACAGTTCTGCGTGCATATGAGAGTGTACCTGCTTACTGCCAGTGACAGTTCTGCGTGCATATGAGAGTGTACCTGCTTACTGCCAGTGACAGTTCTGCGTGCATATGAGAGTGTACCTGCTTACTGCCAGTGACAGTTCTGCGTGCATATGAGAGTGTACCTGCTTACTGCCAGTGACAGTTCTGCGTGCATATGAGAGTGTACCTGCTTACTGCCAGTGACAGTTCTGCGTGCATATGAGAGTGTACCTGCTTACTGCCAGTGACACTTTTATTTAAGCTAAGTAAAGGACATAATGGGCAGACTAACATGGAATTTACCAGTGAACGATCAGTGTTTTAACAAGTGGTATAAATCTGCGGGGGCCTAAAAAATTTAGTGACCTCTTGTAATTCATTATGGCAGATAACATCTGAGATAACATCTGAAATAACATCTGAGATAACATCTGAGATAACATCTGAGATAACATCTGAGATAACATCTGGGATAACATCTGAGATAACATCTGAGATAACATCTGGGATAACATCTGAGATAACATCTGATATAACATCTGAGATAACATCTGGGATAACATCTGAGATAACATCTGAGATAACATCTGGGATAACATCTGAGATAACATCTGAGATAACATCTGTGATAACATCTGAGATAACATCTGAGATAACATCTGATATAACATCTGAGATAACATCTGGGATAACATCTGAGATAACATCTGAGATAACATCTGGGATAACATCTGAGATAACATCTGAGATAACATCTGAGATAACATCTGAGATAACATCTGAGATAACATCTGAGATAACATCTGAGATAACATCTGAGATAACATCTGAGATAACATCTGGGATAACATCTGAGATAACATCTGAGATAACATCTGGGATAACATCTGAGATAACATCTGAGATAACATCTGGGATAACATCTGAGATAACATCTGAGATAACATCTGAGATAACATCTGAGATAACATCTGAGATAACATCTGAGATAACATCTGGGATAACATCTGAGATAACATCTGAGATAACATCTGGGATAACATGACTCCAACATTTCGTCCATTCTTTCAGGATAATAAAATTAAGTGTATGTCTGCGGCAGTTAAATCGGCTGATACTTTTGAAGAAAATCGTCAAATGGGTAAAAGAATAAACGAACATTTCTCTCGCGACCATACTTAGGTAGTGACAGGAAGTTATCAGTGAACAATCTCTAAGATAACGTATCTGAAAACCCATTCCAGCCCACCCCATCTACCTTCCCGATCAAATGTCCAAGCAAGTTTTTCCAAAATGGTACGGGAATTCTTTTTCCTATTTCATGCGGGCGATGGCTGAAGGTGAGTGTAGAGTAGGCAGAGAGCCTTCTAGTTTTCTTTGTCTTAGACGCTTAAATAATAATAACTTCGATGTGAACCAAATGATTTTCTCTGACTTCCCCACGTCTTAAAATTTAAAAGCATTATAAGAGAGAATAAATTAATTAACTCATTCAAAGTATTGGTTCACATATAAAGGTACTGGTTCACATATAAAGGTACTGGTTCACATATAAAGGTACTGGTTCACAGCGCGCTCAGTCGACACCGCTGATAACATTAATGTTGTTTGATATATTAAACAGAAAGCCTACACTTACGGTCGGACTGAAATCAGCCGTGAATGCACCCTTCTCTCTCTCTCTCTCTCTCTCTCTCTCTCTCTCTCTCTCTCTCTCTCTCTCTCTCTCTCTCTCTCTCTCTCTCCATATATATATATATATATTTTATTTATGCTAATATAAAAATAAATAATTTTGTACCAAAAGAAACTTAGAAAACTTAACTAACCTTATTATAACAAGCGCAATTTAATTTAGCCTAATACAACTAAATATATTTTAGATAAGTTTACAATAATTTAATAATAAACAAACACAATGAAATATATTTCTTCGTTAGGTTCAGAATGATTGTTGCGAAATTATTGCATACACAATTTTTCGCCTGCCTTATTCGGCAAGAAAAGCGTTGCTATTTAAGCCAAAATCGCAAGTTTTACTTATTCGGCACGACATACATAACAGGAACACTTCAGACTGCAGGTCCCAAGATGGTGATTGCAGTGGTGAATAACCCACCACAGAACAGCAGGAGGCCAAGGCAAGAATATGATGAGAGTAACAGAGCGATGGTTGACACATTGACTGAACTGGCCAGAAAGGCCCATGAGGGCATCGCAAAGCTACTGATTGTGGGTGACTTTAATCACAAAGAAATTGACTAGGAAAGCCTGGAGCCACATGGGGGGGGGGCAGAAACGTGGAGTGCTAAGATGATATAGATGGTACTGGAAAACCTAATGCATCAACACATAAGGGACACTACCAGAGAGAGAGGAGAGGACGAACCAGCAGGACTGGACCTATTATTCACTTTGAGTAGTACAGATATTGAGGACATCACATCTGAAAGATCCCTCGATGCTAGTGACTATGTGGTTCTGAATTTCGAATACATAGTAGAGTTACAAATGGAGAGGGAAGCAGGAAAGGCAGGGCAATGAAGCCAAACTACAAGAGAGGAGACTACACAGGAATAAGGAGTTTTCAGCACGAGGTTCAGTAGGACAGAGAACTGGCAGGGATATCAGTAAATGAGATGAAGGAATATGTGACAACAATATGCAAGGAAGCAGAGGAGAGGATTGTACCCAAGGGAAACAGAAATAATGAGAAGGCCAGAACGAGCCCTTGCTTCACCTAGAGGAGTAGAGAGGCCAAAACCAAGTATGCTGGAGGACAGGAGGGACAGGGAGGACTTGATAACGACATATAAAATACTGAGAGGAATCGACAAGGTGGACAGAGACAGGATGTTCCAAAGATGGGACACAGCAACAAGGGGTCACAATTGAAAGTTGGAAACTCATAGGAGTCACAGGGATGTTAGGAAGTATTTCTTCAGTCACAGAGTTGTCAGGAAGTGGAATAGTCTGAAAATGAGTTAGTGGAGGCAGGTATCATACATAGTTTTAAGAAGAGAATGATAAAGTCCATTGAGCAGGGAGAGAGTGACCTAATGGCGACCAGTGAAGAGGCTGATCCAGGAGTTATGACTTGACCCCTGTAACCACAATTATGTGAGTACACACACACACACACACACACACTACAACACACACCACACACACACACACACACACACACACACACACACACACACACACACACACACACACACACACACACACACACACACAAAACACACACTACACCACACACACACACACACACACACACACACACACACACCACACACACACACACACACACACACACACACACACACAACACACACACTACACACACACACACACACACACACACACACACACACACACACACACACACACACACACACACACACACACACACACACACACACACACACACACACACACACACACACACACACACACACACACACACAAAATAAAGAAAACCGAGGGGCACACATGTGAGTTAAAAATTAAAATGAAAGAATAAAAATGAGGCTGAAGAAGAGTTTGAAAATGACACATCGTCAAAGTCCAAAACAGAACCAAAGTTGCTCCTCATCCACATAAGAAAAAAAATCAAGTGTGAAGGAACAAGTGATAAAACTGAAGAAGACGGAATGGGCGCAAACTGAAAGTGACAGAGAAGTATAGCAAAAGATTCAAAGAAGTTTTCACTGAAGAAAGTGGAGAACTTCCGGGAGGCATCGTAGACAGAAGAGATAAACCAGTACTGGAAAGTATCAACAGCACAAACGAAAGAAGAAGTGATGAGGCTCTTACAAATGCTGGACGCAACAAAAGCAATTGAAGCAGACAACATATCTCCATGTGTGATGAGAGACAGAGCAAAGCAGCTATGTGATACACTAGCAAAGTATTTAATCAGTTTCTCCAATCATGACAGCTGGCAGAAAATTGGAAAATAACAAATGTGGTTTCTGTATATATAAAAGAGGATATACCAGAGGCCCAGAATCACTGGCCAATATATCTAACATGCATTCTATCAAAACTTCTCGAGAAGATAGAAAAAAAAAGATATTGGAACACTTGGAGAGAAAAAATTCTCTTCAGAAAACAGCATTGGTTTAGGGATAGAAAATTCTATTTTACGAATTTGCTGGAATTTTTCGACAGAGTCAATAATAAAATACGAAAGAAACAGGGTTGGGTGAATTGCTTTTTCTTGGAATGTGGAAAAGCCTTTGATACAGTACCATACCAGAGATTAGTTCAAAAATTAATAAATAGCTAGGTCAAAAGGCAGAATGATTCCATAGGCTAAGGAGACTAAATTGCAAAAAGGCAGAGGCATCCGAATGGGAGAGAGTAACGAGTGGGTTTGTGCAAAGATCAATGTTAAGATCACTAACTACTGTTCCAAATATGAGTAAATGATCTACCAGAGGGGATTGAGTCCTATGTGTCACTATTTACTGACGATGTAAAAACTAATGAGAAAAATAAGAACCAGACAACTGTAATGGAGAGAAGGACAAGACAAAGATGATTTTTACTACACAATATCTTAGAAGGAAATAATTGGGCTAATAAAACAGAGTGTTTGAATTAAGAGGACCAGGATCAAGGGAACATAGGGGAAAGCTGAACACACAGATGAGCCAAAGGATTTAAGGAAGTATTTTTTTAGTCTCAGGATGGTTGAAAAGTGGAATGACTTGGATGTGGCAGTGGTGGAGGCAAACTTAATACACCCTTCAAGAAAAGATATGATAAGGCCCAAGAGTGGCCTCTTTTCCTTATTACCTGGAGAATTCCAGGGGTCAACGCCCCTGCGGCCCGGTCTGTGACCAGGCTTCATACTAAGTAAGTCATATCGATCTAGGAGGCTGGGCTAGGAGCTAAACATTGACCCTTGCAAACACAAATCGGTGGGTACAAATCGGTGAGTACACACACGAACGCGCACACCTTTAAATGCATCCTAGCGCTCACATACACGTTTACATGCACACCCGCTCTCACGTTCACACGCTCGAATGCATCCGCCTACACGCACGCCAGAATTTCGGCCAGTTGACAATCCCTTCATACTGTGCCAGTTATACGCTACCACACGACGGTCACTGAGGCTGCCCGTCGCCTCTATACCAACAATGAACACAACATTAATCAAAAATTTATACATCAAATTCTCATTGTATATACACAGAGACAAAACTCAGTATACATATATTAGATGCAACTCCCAATGCATGTAGATAAAGGTGCAACTCTTATTGTACATACCAGACACTCACCTCTCAGTGTATTTACACAGAGCTACTGCTGTCTATGTATATATTCAGATATACATTTCTCAGTGTGTGCATGGAAATACAAATCATAGCGTACACGCTGGCATACATATTTTAGTGAATATATTCTGTTCAGTGAGTGAAATACCTCACGTTGAGGGAGTGAAATACCTCACGTTGAGGGAGTGAAATACCTCACGTTGACAGAGTGAAATACCTCACGTTGAGGGAGTGAAATACCTCACGTTGAGGAAGTGAAATACCTCACGTTGAGGGAGTGAAATACCTCACGTTGAGGGAGTGAAATACCTCACGTTGAGGGAGTGAAATACCTCACGTTGAGGGAGTGAAATACCTCACGTTGAGGGAGTGAAATACCTCACGTTGAGGGAGTGAAATACCTCACGTTGAGGGAGTGAAATACCTCACGTTGAGGGAGTGAAATACCTCACGTTGAGGGAGTGAAATACCTCACGTTGAGGGAGTGAAATACCTCACGTTGAGGGAGTGAAATACCACGTTGAGGAGTGAAATCACTAGTAACACGTTGAGGGAGTGAAATACCTCACGTTGAGTGAATACTCAGTTAGTAAATAAACAGTTTGTTATAATAAAACAAGGTATTTTTGCACCGAGCACTGGCCTACTACACACACACAAACACACACACACACACAAACACACATACAACACAAACACACACAACACATACACACACACACAAACACACACACAACACAAACACAAACACACACACAAACACACACACACACAAACACACATACAACACAAACACACACAACACATACACACACACACAAACACACACAACACAAACACACACAACACATACACACAAACACACATACAACACAAACACACACAACACATACACACACACACAAACACACACACAACACAAACACACACAACACAAACACACACACACATACACACACACAGGTCCAGCGAAGAGGCATGGCCAGAAGCTGTGAATCGGCCCGTGCAACCCCACAAATAGGTAAGTACAATTAGGTAAGTACACACAAAGAGGAAAGACTTAAGGCAGCTAAACTTGACATTAGACGACAGACGAACCAGGGAGAGACATCTTAACAACGTACAGATTTCTAAGAGGTCGGAGGTGGGAAACTAGCACAAGAGGGCACAGTTGGATGCTCAAAACTCAAATGAGTCAGAAGAACGCAAATCAACATTTTTTCAGCCTAAGCGTGACTAGGCAGTGGACGATGACTCCGTTCATAGTTTTAAGAATAGGTATGACAGGTTCCACGAGGTTATGAGGGAGTAAACCATGCCAGTGATGACAAGCAGGACCAGGAGATGAAACTCAACACCTGCAATAACAAAGAGATTGAGTGTGTGTGTGTGTGTAGAGAAGAGAGAGAGAGAGAGAGAGAAGAAGAGAGAGAGAGAGAGAGAGAGAGAGAGAGAGAGAGAGAGAGAGAGAGAGAGAGAGACAGACAGACAGACAGACAGACAGACAGACAGACGAGACAGACAGACAGACAGACAGACAGACAGAAGACAGACAGAAAGACAGACAGACAGACAGACAGACAGACAGTACAGACAGACAGACACAGACAGACAGACAGACAGACAGACAGACAGACAGACAGACAGACAGACAGACAGAGTATACTGATCGAGTTATAGAGAGAGTGAGAGTAAAATACAACGGTTAAAATTGGTCATACGATGGAGAGAGATATAGAGGGAAAGGGAGTAAAATAGAGTTAGGGAAAGAAAGTGAAGGGTAAGAACATTGAAGGATGGAAATAAGGGGAAGGGAAGCTGGAGAAAGAGACCGAGAGAGAACATGTGTGTATGTATATATGTGTGTGTGTGTACTCACCTATATGTATTCACCTATTTGTGGTTGCAGGGGTCGATTCATAGCTCCTGGCCCTGCTACTGCACTGGTCGACACTAATTCACTCTCTCCCTGCTCCATAAGCTTTGTCATACCTCTTCTTAAAGATATGAATGGATCCTGCCTCCACTACACCACTTCCCAGATTATTCCATTTCCTGACAACTCTATGACTGAAGAAATACTTCTTGACATTCCTGTGATTCGTCTGAGTTTTCAACTTCCAACTGTGTCCTCTTGTTGCTGTGTCCCCTCTCTGGAACATCCTGTCTCTGTCAACCTTGTCGATTTCTCTCAGTATTAATATGTCGTTATCATATCCCCCCATCTCTCCTGTCCTCCAGTGTCGGCAGGTCGATTTCCCTTAACCTCTCCTAATAGGACATGCCCCTTAGCTCCGGGACTAGTCTTGTTGCAAACCTTTGCACTTTCTCTAGTTTCCTTAGGTGCTTGGCTAGATGTGGGTTCCAAACTGGTGCTGCATACTCCAGTATGGGCCTAACGTACACAATGTACAGGGTCCTGAACGATTCTTTATTAAGATGTCGGAATGCTGTTCTTAGGTTTGCTAGGCGCCCGTATGCTGCAGCAGTTATTTGGTTGATGTGTGCCTCAGGAGATGTTCCTGGTGTTATACGTACCCCAAGATTAAGGCATAAGAAACGAGGAGAGCAATATGTGTGTGTCTGTGTGTTTACTTGTGTAAGGTTTCAGCTTCTTTGTTTCCATTTTTAATCTTCATAATAATGGTGTTATTCTCCTATCACTTGTCTTCGTCATACCCATTTGTATAACTATGTACAGAGTCTGTCTCCACTCTCCACATTGTTCCAGTTGTTCATTAACCTCACATTCAGTGTCTTACATCTCTAGTGCTCATTTGTGTATATAACTTCTGCGTTGTAATCTCTTCTCTCTCTCTGCTATGTGTATTAATTTGAGCATCTTTTACGTCGAAACCATATCTCCTCGTCTTTCCCTGGGATTAACCTAGAATATATATATATGCAAGACAAGTCAGGGAGGGGGGTGTGGAAATCTTTAGCTAAAGATTTCCACCCCGTGGCTTATCTTGCATAGTTAAGATCGCCCGTCTGCGATTGTTTGCACACACACACACACACACACACACACACATATATATATATATATATATATATATATATATATATATATATATATATATATATATATATATATATTCAAGTCTCTTTACATGATTGACTTTGTGTGTGAACTATTGGCTCTGTCTTTTTCATTTCCTCTCCCTCTCTCTTGGGGATGAGTTTCTCTTCCGCCTTCCGGCACTTCCTGTTGGCTCTCAATCTTGTTCTTTGTTTTCCTTGTTTATTTTCTCACTAGACAGTGTCGACGAAGTCTCTTGTTTGTGTGTAGTTCCCTCACTTCTAGTTTGATGTCTTGCTTCCCTTATGTACTCTTCTCCAGGTTTATTTCCACAAGCAAATTTGACCTCAGAAATGAACAGTCGCTGGTACCCAATAGTGACTTATAGTCTATCTTTGCTACACCTGATATCTCAAACATCAGGTATAGTCTTGCAGGTTCCCTCTTCCTCTCTCTCTGTCTGTCTGTGTCTCTCTGTCTTTGTCTGTCTGTCTGTCTGTCTGTCTGTCTGTCTCTTTCTCTCTCTCTCTCTCTCTCTCTCTCTCTCTCTCTCTCACTCTCTCTCTCTCTCTCTCTCTCTCTCTCCACACACACACACACACACAGAGTTTCTTTTTGACTTATTAACACATTAAGTTCTCCAGCACCTTCCCATCACTTTAACCCTCACATCTGGTCCTGCTAAAGCTTTCAGTTCTCTACATTTATTTCCTGGTGTTCAAAGTCGCTCATTAGCATTATTTTTTGCCTTATCTTTATGGAGTCTCTATGCAGATTATATAGTAACACTGTTGCTCTCTTCGTTTCTTATCTCTTTATCTTCTGTTGTTAGGCTCTTACTACGATGTCCTTAACCTGAGTACTTCTCATTACTCATATCTCTTTTAATTAAACTCAACTGGCACTTTATGAAAAGTGGCATTGCTTCACTAGGTGCTACCTTGTTTCTTTCTTAGTGTCTGTAACCTATCTAGCAGCATTTCACTCTGCATTGTCTGTGTTATTTTTGTCTCTGTGAGAGTTATTCTGTCTGGTTCTTATGGTATTCACTCTCTTAGTTCACCATTCCGGTTTTTGATATGTGAATCTTAACTGTCACTGCGTTCTGATTACTTGTTCCCTGCTGGCTGTCACTTTCATTTGTATATTGATGTTGATAGAGGGGCTAACCTTGGGATATAGGTGACTGTGTTAGCCGAGTACATGTGGATGCTGTGGGATAGGAAAGGAGTAGTTAGAGTCTCTTTTGTGGGGCGTAGATTCTTGAATATGGAGTAAATGTTTCGGAGGTTTACTGGGCAAACTGGGTAACCACTGGTGTAGGTGGTGGAACTGATTGGATGGTATTTTTTTAAATTCAGGAAACTTGAATACATCAGTAGTGTGCTGATGCCCAATTCATTGTGAAAGGTATAATGTGTCGTCCAGACTTCCTGACTTGGGAGAGTTCATCAGGGAAATGAGGATATTGTCAAGTATTCTATTAAAGGTTAATCAACAGCGGGAGCTTCTAAGGTTTCCTTAGAGCAGAGCGGGAGTTACTGTTGTATGTATCATGGTAGGGAGGGAAAAGGCTCAGGATGGTTGGCGTTTGTTCTGGAGCGTGTTTGGTGATGGTGGGTGTTTGGTGATGGTGGGTGTGTTTGGTGATGGTGGGTGTGTTTGGTGATGGTGGGTGTGTTTGGTGATGGTGGGTGTGTTTGGTGATGGTGGGTGTGTTTGGTGATGGTGGGTGTGTTGGGTGATGGTGGGTGTGTTTGGTGATGGTGGGTGTGTTTGGTGATGGTGGGTGTGTGTTTGGTGATGTGGGTGGTTGGGTGATGGTGGTGTTTGGTGATGGTGGGTGTGTTGGGTGATGGTGAGTGTGTTGGGTGATGGTGGGTGTGTGATGGTGGGTGTGTTTGGTGATGGTGGTGTGGTGATGGTGGTTGTGTTTGGTGATGGTGGTTGTGTTGGGTGATGGTGGCAAGTTACGAATGTAGAGTGTATGAATTTTAAAATATCTAAATATTGCACATTTGTGTTACGCACGAAACGGTTGAAACAGACTAGAAAGCAGACAACAAGAAAATAAACGAGACGATTATAATAAAAGAGAGAAAAAAGGAAAAAGAGAAAACTTAAAAGAGAAAATGGAAAAGTCGGAGTATAAGCAAAAACAAGGAAAACTAAAAAAAAAGATACGAGGAAATAAGAAAGAGTGAGAAAGCAAGAGAGAAAAATGAGAACTACAAAGAAGAAAATTGTGTAGTAAAAAGAAAGCAAGATTGGGAACGGAAAAAACTACAACTCTTCAGTTGTGGTACTTCGTCTAGCTGGTTGGTTATTACCCACCTGTCTACCTGCCCGAGGCCACGGCTTCGTTAACCACCTGGGAGAAGAAACGACGCAGGTTGCACAGCAAGCTAACATAGCGACAACGCTTTTGCGCCGTGGAGAGCGTAGTCTTGTCCCAGTGAAAGCTCGTTCTTCAACCTATCTTCCTTTCACTGCTCTTGGATCTGCAGAAGACCCGGGCCGGGACTCACCGGCGACCCTACAAGAACTGCTCTCTGAATTACGTCACTTGTTATTCATCAGCTGGAGGCCACCTCATGGAGACCACCTCATGGAGACCACCTCATAGAGACAACCTTATGGAGGCCACTATATGGAGCCCATCTCATGGAGCACTTGGACAATGTCCTCAACAACAGGCGCAACTACTACGGTAATAGAGACAAGTGTCGATGTACAAGTGTTGGTAAACATTTACACTAAGTAGAAGTTTCAACACTTGCTGCTTCTTCAGTCTTAATGCTGAGTACCGTAAGCTCTCTTATTTAATTTCCTTCTATATAGTGTTATTCTTTGTGAACGCGATTGAAAAAGTACAT